>QRFJ01001434.1:485756-601134 GCA_006176705.1 Cocos nucifera
CACACAGAGGCACGATAGAATATTTATATTGGAGCTCTCGAACTGAATGGATTCTGTGTAATGAGTTATGGCATATCCTTCAGCCTGGATCGATCACTTTCACCTGACCAATGTCTATTAAACACAGTATCTGATCTTGAAGGAGGTTCAAAACTATAATTGAGCTGCCCAATGCCGACTGGTTAGTCATAATTGTTATGACTATGCCAAGTTATATCGTTTAATAAGACCTGAAATCAATTTCTGTCTACGAAGATTATCTGAGGTCTTCCACCATTGTAGATGTTGCGGCGGTTTTTAGGTTGATTATTCTCGACTAGACACAAGTGGCTTTTCAGTTGCAACCAGAAAAATGCAACCATGTCTATTAGGCATTGGATTGTTATGCTGAGGATTGAGTTGGACTCAATTTTTGGATAGCGGCTGAGAGACTCAATTAGAAAATTCAGTCTATGCAAATGGTGGGTCTGACTTAACTAGGTCCAGTTGGATCACTATTTCAGATACGGTGAGATTCATGAATTGAGAGATCAGTTGGGTGCACATGATTAGAGAATCATTGAACAGGTTGTTACTCATTGGCTAACACCCATTCACCATAACTGTTAGGTGAGGTGTATGAGTCATTGGTGAGACGCACCACCCACTGAGAATCAATTAATCATGAAGATTTTCGCATCTCTATAGAGGAAGTGTAAGGGGATTCCCCCTTTGAAGAAAAAAATTTTAGTGGAGCTAATTTTTATTGTAAAAATAAAATTTTTTAAAACCAATATTGGTCAAGTTATAATTTAGTATCTAACTAGAATCTTTGACTGCTCTATGAAAAATATTTTGCGTCCAACCATTTAGCACGTTATCCTGGACACACATAGACTAAACCGGACTCATTTATAAATACTGGCTCAGGAACTTTTACAAAATTATTTTGGGTTCTGAGAAGTTAAACCATGTATTGGACCAAGACCTCCCACCTTACCAGCGCCATCCATTCACCGAACAGAGAACTCTCTAGAAAATCGGATAGATGAAGAATTGTTATTGTGAGAGGGTCCAAGTAAGGTATTTTACTTGTTGGGGTTTGTTGTGTGTTGACTCTGTTGGTATTGGTCTGTTGATGAGGCTCTCCAGCACCAGATAACATGATTGAGATATTCGGAGACTGGCTTCGCCAAATGTTGTTGGGCTCACATGTTCTCGCAGGGGTTAGATGTTTGGTGAACAGGTCGCGTAGCCAAGTATCAAGTCACGAATGATATTTTAAGGCTAAGAATGCATGAATGGATTTCGAGGTCAGTCCAATGATACGTTGTACTTATGCCTGAGTGAGTTGGGGTAGATTTGTGTGCTCAGTATTGGATATCGGAGGAGCTTTGATAAACTTGGGTGTTGAAGTTAGGTAACTTGGTGATCTGGCAGAACCGCGTGATATTTATTTGTCTCTGTTCATGATCCTTGTTGACGTGATTTTGCTCTCGTTAGTCGTGGCTGATTCATCTATGAATTACCTAAGCATTGTGTGCATTAAAGCTCTTCAAATAATTTTTTGGTCTGGTGTTTTATTGGAGATGCAGAATCATCGTGGTTGCACTCCCGTTTGTTGTTGTGAGCTTGTGTCTGGTGGTAGTGTGATAAGTGTTACTAAAAGGACTCATAGATTTTTCTTTGCTAATGGATACGAGGTACTTCTTTCTAAGACGTAGAGAGTGTCGTTGTATATATGAAGAATTAAGATAAAGGTGTTGGGTTGTTGGATAGTTAGTGTGTGTGATTTTGTCTCATATGAATATAGGGGGTGTGGTGTAGGTATGCAGGGTTAGAAGGAGAGGTAATACGGCGCGACTGGAATATGTAGATGAGTGGGTCGATTGGTTCGGAGGAGTTTTATGTGGAGTATAGGTAGTGGTAGTGTTGGTTCGCTCTCTTTGTACATAGTTTTGTGGTGTGTAGTGCTGTGTGCTACTTGTGGTTGGTGGTTGTTGGAACGTGGTGTTGACGTTGGTGAGTTGAGGATGATATGCGTCTGGTGTGTCGTTATGCTGTCTGCTTTGTGTGGTTGTGTGTGGTGAGGCTGAGAGAGCTGTTTTTTCGCTGCGTCGTGTCGATGTTGGTTACGGCATTAATGTGTGTTGTGTATAGTTGTTGTTCGTTTGGTCTGTGTTCGAAGTTGGGAGGTTAGGTGTTGTGTTCCTCTGTTATGTTGTGTATTGATTAACCTTATTGGTTTCATCTGCATCCAGTTGGGTGCTTGACTCTGGTTCTAGTGTTCATCTATGCACCTCCATGCAGGGTCTTGAGGATAGCAGGAGGCTGAGGGATGGAAACATGATCCTACGCATCGATAATGAAGCAAGAGTTGCTGCAGTGGCAGTGGGAACATATCCTCTTCGATTACCATCTGGTTTAGACTTAGTTTTGAAAAACTATTATTATGTGCCTGCAACTAGTAGGAATTTAATTTCTGTTTCATGCTTAGCACTAGAAGGCTGTGTGATTACCTTCTTTAAGGACCATTGTAACATTCTTTATGAAAGAAATAAAATTACAAATGGTTTTCTTATTAACGGTCTTTATCAGCTACATATTGATGCACCTATTCTAACTATCGAGCAAAACGTGAATGCCAAACGACCTAAGGATAGTCCAAACGACAGATATCTATGGCACCTGAGATTAGGTCACATAGCAGAAGATAGGATCAACAAATTGGAGAAAAATGGGCTATTGAGTCCATTGACTTTTGAGTCATATCCAACTTGTGAATCTTGTCTCCAAGGCAAAATGACCAAACTTTCTTTTATAGGACATGGGGAAAGGGCCACAGATCTTCTTACCCTAGTACATACTGATGTGTGCGGCCCATTTGATGTGCCGGCTAGAGGCAATTTTGTCTACTTCATTACCTTTACCGATGATCTATCTAGGTATGGGTATGTGTATCTTATGAGACATAAGTTTGAAGCTTTTGAAAAGTTCAAAAAATTTAGACATGAAGTAGAAAAACAAATTGGAAAACCCATTAAGATTCTTCGATCAGATCGAGGAGGTGAATACCTTAGTTGGGAATTCCTAGACTATCTCAAGAAAAATGACATAGTCTCTCAATGGACTCCATCAGGAATACCTCAACTCAACGGGGTTTCAAAATGGAGAAATCGGACCCTATTAGATATGGTCCGATCCATGATAAGCTTCATAGACCTTCCTGATTTTCTTTTGGAACATTCATTGTTAACTTCAATTTATCTATTGAATAGGATTTCCTCTAAGACCGTTCCTACCACACCGTATGAGATATGGCATGGTAAGAAACCAAGTCTAAGTCATCTCAGAATTTGGAGTTGTCCGGCTCATGTCAAAAGACAACAAGCGGATAAGTTAGAGTTTAGGTCCTTCAGTTTTCGATTCATAGGATATCCTAAAGAGTCATTAGGATACTATTTCTACATTTCAGAAGACCACAATGTGATTGTGAGTTGACATGCCATCTTTTTTGAAAAATAGTTTATTCAAGACAGCAGCATTTGAAAGCAGATTAAGCTTGATGAGAAAGTCTCACAAGTACAACGAGCTAAGGATCAATTGGAACCAAATTAGATTGAGCCAATAAGAACACTACCTCCTCCACCTTGTAGATCGAAAAGAGTTTTTCATCCTCCTAAAAGATACTTAGATATTATTTCAGAGGAAGTAGAGAAAATGTTCCTCATAGGTAATGGTGCTCATGGTTATGATCTCAAAACCTACAACGAGGCGATATCCAGTTGGTACTAAGATCTACTATTTAGATCTTAGCAACTACTTGCAATAAAATTAAAAAGCAATAAAGAATAAAATTAATTTAAAGAGCTAGAATTGAAAAGAACAATGAAACTTTCTTTATTAAATTTAAAACTCAAATGCAGAATTTAAATACAAGAAATTAAAAAAAAAAATTAAAGAAGATTTGCAGATCAGCGTAGGCATGAAAGATGGCGTAGAAGACCGGCTCTTCTTCTCAGCACTGCAGCTTTGAAGCAACCTTTAACCCAGAGCTTGACTTCCACCCTGTACCTTAGCTTCTCCTTCCACTCGAGATCTTCCCTTTCTTAGAGGCTTAGGATCCTTTTTATAGAGCTAGGAGGGTTGGATATTTATTTCTAAAGGCAATATGGGACTAATTGCCTTTGTAATCATCAAAATCTGAATAAAAAATTTGAATAAAAACAACTCTGATATGACTCTGGTAAGTCTGGTGAAATCTGGCCATTCAATAGGAAATCCAACGGTCCAAAAATCATCAAAAATGGATGCGTATCAGCCCAGATCAGGTCGGATCAATTTCTGACCGTTGGATCATGCTTGATGGAGGAATTCACGCCGTTGATCGCACGCCTGAGAGTTTGATCGCCGTCGGGAGCCTTCTGGACCGTTGGATCGAGGCTGGAATCAAGCGCTGCCATCCGATGGCGATCCGAGTGAAATCGGCAATCGAAAAAAATGCTGACCGTCCGATCTTGACCGCAAACAACCACCACCGCACGATCGCGCTTTTACTGTTCCCATGGACCACGTGGACCGGCCATATCGTGCACCGCAACCAATCAGCGCCTTTTATTGATAGATGAAAAGACCAAAATGCCCTATGAGCCACGATGAATTTCCTGTAAACCCTTTAGGGGTCTAGGTCTACCACGTGGCAGGCTCTGATTCGCTGGTGTCTACTGAGCTGGCGGTCTACACTGTGCTGTAGACCGGCTGACGGCTTCTGGGCTTGAGTCGGCTAGCTTGGATGGCTTGGCGCGCCGGCTTGGTCGGCTTGGCTCGGTGCGTCTGGATGCGCCGGCTGCTGCGGCGTGGCGGCTTGAGCCATTTGAGCCGTATGTTATTTTTATTTTTTTATTATTTTTTTATTTTTTATTTTATTTTATTTTATTTTATTTCTTTAGAAATTCATATCTTTTTCGTTTTAGCTCCGTTTTACTCAAAATTTATTTCGTTGTGATCAAAAAAATGAGCTCTTTCCATTGATAATAAAATTTTATTTTTTAATTTTTATTATTTTTTAATTAATTTTTTAATTAATAAAAATATGAATTTTTCAAAAATTATATATAAATTGATTAATAATTTTTAAAAATTAATATAAATTAATTAATAAATTAATACTTTTATTGATAAATTTATTGTACTTATCACACCCCCCAACTTAAGCTTTGCTCGTCCTCGAGTAAAGAAAAAAAATTTTAATTTAGATCAAGTACCATATTTCATTGAGATCTTCCTTCACAAGAATAAATCTAGGGTTTAAGATCAAAAGTTTAGATAGTATCACTAACTAAGTATTGAGTTTCAGAAGTAAATTTTATGGCAGATTAATCAGAAACTTTCTTAGAGTTCATCTAAAGATTTTCAGCACTAGGTTTTGTGAATACTAACTTAGCATTTGGGTGTTGATTCAAAGGGACAAATGAATCTTCTTTTATCACTTATTTTGGTTAGTTTTCTATATACTCCCAAGTTAAATGCATGAATTAAGGTAGCTTTCACACTGCTTCTTTTTTTTTTTTTTTTTTTTTGAATTGTGCTGAGCATCCTGGCCTTCCCTTCACCGATTGATGTGAACTTCTACACTTGACTTAAGGTGCAGAGTTCTAGCTTAGGGCAATCCACATATACTCTGTGTTTTGCACTTTTTTTTTTTAAAAAAAATTTAAGCAGGTAGCTCTTTCCTTAAATTCAAGTTTCTTTTAATTGAAGTATATATAAACCATCAATTTTTAGTGATAATTGAATCCTCAATTTAGCCTTATAATCAACACCTGCTGTGCTTCATTAGTGTGCATGTGCAATTAAAAGTGCTGTTAGCCTTTAAATGATCTAAGTAGGCTGCTAATGATCTGACCAAGTAATCTGCTTCTTAACTCGCTACCATTATTAGTTAATACTTTCTAACTTTATTACTTTTCCTAGTTTATTTTGCTTAAGATTCTCTTTCCTGAAATATGGTTCATCCAAAATTTGATTATTATTATATATATATTTTTTATTATTTATTATTTATTATTTTTATTTTTTTATTTTTATATATATTTTTTATTATATATATATTTTATTTTTATATTATATATATATATATTTTTTTTTTTGAATTTTACCCCCAACTGAATTGACATTGTCCTCAATGGAGAGGGAAGACAAATAAAAGGGTGAAAATTATGTTTGTTTATTTAGATGGGTTTTGAAGCTTATGATCCTTCTCCAGTCTTTTGTGGTCCTTCTCCAACTTAGCCTAAAAAGAGACTAAAAAGAATAAATTAGATTCAAGAAGTATTGGGTTGCCTCCCAATAAGCGCTAAGTTTATTGTCTTCAGCCAGACAAAATGCAGTTTAATTCATTGTGGTTCTATTAATTGTACTTGATCAATATTTTGATTTAATGATATTCCCTTCGATATATGGTTTAAGCCTTTGGCCATTTACCTTAAAAAAATTTTTAGTCCTGGGATCATAGAGTTTAATTGCACCATGTGGGAATACGTGATTAACTATATAAGGTCCATCCCATCTGGATTTTAATTTTTCAGGGAATAATCGAAGCCTTGAGTTAAATAGCCAGACTTGTTGATTTGGCTCAAAGGTTTTCCTTGAAATATGTTTATCATGGAAGGCTTTCATTTTCTCCTTATAAATTTTTGAATTTTCATAAGCTTCTTGCCTTAATTCTTCTAATTCACTCAATTGTAACATCCGATTGGAACCAGCTTTGTTTAAATTAAAATTTAATTATTTTATTGCCCAATATGCTTTATGTTCAAGTTCTACCGGAAGGTGACATGCTTTTCCATAGATTAATCTATAGGGAGACATTCCAATAGGGGTTTTATAAGCTGTCCTATAAAAAAAATTCAATAAATCGATTTAAACTAGATCATTAAAATTTTGAGGTATTCCACATCCAAAAAAATATTTATAAACTAATGAGCATGCTCTAAAAGTTTTTCTTATATAAATTAAATATATTTTATTAATTTTAAAATAAATAAATAAATAAATAAAGAAAAGAGACTTAGGGTTAGGATTGATCTCACCAAGCAAAACTTCTGATTCTTTTTGTTCTTTAATTTTTTTCTGTAAAATAATAAAAAAAATTAGCAAGCAATATTTATAAAAAAAATAAAAATTTTATTTATAATTTATTTATAGAAAAATCAAAGAGATCAAAAATTTAATGTCCATACCTTCCTCGACAACGGCGCCAAAAACTTGATGCGTTTATCGAAATTATTTTTAATAAATCAAAGAAATCAAAATCAAAAATCAAAAACCTTCCCTGGCAACGACGCCAAAAACTTGATGCATTTGTCGAATTATTTTTAATGAAATTTTTTTTTAATAAATCAAAGAAATCAAAATCAAAAATCAAAAACCTTCCCGGCAATGGTGCCAAAAACTTGATAGGAATGCGATGTTGTCGTTAAGACACCGTGTTTATCAGTTTAATCTGACTTCTTAAAATCATTGAAAATGCGTAGATAGCAGTGAGTTGGGTCGAATCCATAGGAAAGATAGTATTTTAGATTTGAAATCTTTGATTTTTAAAAAAAAAGAAAAAAGATTTGAGTTTTGGAATCAAAAGTGAAGTCGGAAAATTAAAAAGCAAAAATTAAAAGGTGCAGGAATTTAAACTTGGTACTAAGATCTACTAGTTAGATCTTAGCATCTACTTGCAAAGCATAAAAAATAATTTAAAGTGCAGAAATTAAATTACAATAAAAATAAAAAGCAAGAAATTAAAGTGCAAAAATAAAATTTTTATTAATTAAAATTTTAAAATTTAAATACATAAAATTTAAAAAGAATAAAATAGCCTGATCTCTGATCTTGGATCGGCATTGGCAGAAAGATGGTGTAGAAGCTCGGCTCTTCTTCTCGGCACCCGTTGCTTCGAAGCAGCCTTTAACCCATAGCCTGGCTTCGCCCTGTACCAAAGCTTCACCTTGATCGGAGATGTTGATTTCTGGAGGCCTAAGGGTCCTTTTTATAGAGCTAGGAGGGCTGGATATTTTTTCTAAAGGCAATATGGGACTAATAGCCTTTGTAATCATCAAAATACAAAGAAATTTGGATAAAATTTGAATCAAAATAGCTCTGATATGACTCTGGTAAATCTGGTGAAAATCTGGCCATTCAATAGGAAATCCAACGGTCCAAAAATCATCAAAATCGGATGCAGTATCAGCCCAGATCAGGGTCGGATTAAATTTCTGGCCGTTGGATCGCGCTTGATGGAGGAAATCTGGACGCCGTTGAATCATGCTGCCTGAGAGTTTGATCACCGTCGGGAGCCTTCTGGACCGTTGGATCGAGGCCTGGAATCGAGCGCTGCCGTCCGATGGTGATCCGCGTGAAATCTGTAGCTGAATCAAAAAAAATGCAGACCGTCCGATCTTGACCGCAAACAACCACATCCGTCCGATCGCGCAATTTACTGTTCCCATGGACCACGTGGACCGGCCATATCCGCACACCGCAACCAATCAGCGCCTTTTGTTGATAGATGAAAAGACCAAAATTACCCTTGTGAGCCGCGATAAATTTCTGTAGACCCTTTAGGGGTCTAGGTCCACCACGTGGCAAGCTCTGATTCGCCGATTTCTATTGAGCTGACGGTCCACGCCTGGATCGTGGACCGACTGATGGCTTCAATGGCTGAGTCGGCTTTGATGGTTTGGCTTGGCTTGGTGGCTCGGCTTGCGGAGCCGACTGAGCCATTTTCTTTTTTTTATTTAATTTTTATTTATTTTATATCTTTTAAAAATTCATATCTTTTTCGTTTTAGCTTCGTTTTACTTGAAATTTATTTCATTATGATCAAAAAAATAAGCTCTTTCTATTGATAGTAAAATTTTATTTTTTTATTTTTATTATTTTTTAATTAATTTTTTAATTAATAAAAATATGAATTTTTTAAAAATTATATATAAATTGATTAACAATTCTTAAAAATTAATATAAATTAATTAATAAATTAATACTTTTATTGGTAAATTTATGATACTTATCAGTGTCAATGGTCAACATTTGACCAATCAAAGGTCAACTTTTGACCAAAGTCAAAGGACAAAAAATGGTAGGTGACCAAAAATGGCAGGTATTATCTTACAAAATAAGACAACCCTTTTCTGACCTGGACAGGCTCCAGTCAGACCAAGTGAAGGCCTCTGATTGAGCACAAACTCCTTTGGCTCAGTCAGGACAACTATTTATGATAGTAAAAGAAGAACGTTAGGTTCAATCGAGTGCTAGCACGATTTTCTTGAACCTAATTGAATCTCATTCAGATCAATTGAACTAGATCAGTTCAATTGATGATCACCAGATTCAAACCCTTGTTTGTGTGACCCAGTTAGGTTCAGTTCTGTATGGTAATGGGATATGTCATGATCTCTATCATCGACATCATCGAAACTCCTTTCGATGGATCAGAACTCTTCTGATTCGAACAGCTAGAATGATCGATCATCTAAATCATTCTAATTGCTCCCAAAATCCACCAGTGACACCTAGCAGTATATGGTGGCAACCCATCAGAGCTGAATGCGAACCTCTTGGTGCAGCTACCTGTGTGATTAAGTTCTTCTATCTTGAGCCCCGATCAGATTAGGGTTAAGGTGAACTCGTCAAACCCTAGTCTCTGTCATATGATGTAATCATTCGATTCAAGTCCGAATGTGAAAATCTAAATAGAAACTCTTTCTATTATTTCACTCTGCCATGGCCATGGGCTTCTGGACTTGATTCTCATGATCATCATAGGGCTGCTCCTCTACCACCGAGGTAGATAGATTCCATCTTGATGCAATCCAGTTCCTACAATGAACATGCTATAGCCAACATACACCTCAGGATTCCATATGGCTAGGAGATCGAGTAATGGTGTAGTCAAACTATAACACCCTCAAGGTGAACTGCCGATGCACCTCAGGTCAAAGAACCAGACACACTACTGCAGCATCGAGTCAGTCATTGACGAGAAGGTAGACTTCCTAATGACTACTCGAGGTGGTCACGCTCAGTGCCCTCGTTCTCTAACGAGTACCTGTACTCTCGCTCCGGTGTCTCCACACCGTAGACTCAAGACTCATCTACTAAAGAGAAGCGATTGTACACCAACCTTTCAAATCAATCACCATCCTCGTGATGATCCTATGGTCGGAAGCATTTTATGAGTTAATAATGATTGTTCATGTCTTAAATTTTCAACTCTTGAAAATATGAATTATCATTATCATTAACTCAAAGGATGTATCATAGACACTAAATATATATATGTGATATAAAATAATCCATTTTATTGATTTTAGTCAAAATTATAATTTTACCCCTAGAAGTATATTATAAGTGTCAGTCAATTCTGGCTTCTAGGGCACATATATCTAATAGCATCTACAATGGATTCTAGTTCTGATCTAATCAGATCTAGCTCAGGTTCAAAAACTTGTGTCTATTCTTTCACCTACCGAACTTCATTAAGTTCGACCTTAGAGGCATTAGTTCCTTCATCAAGAAACTTTTTTTCTAAAAAGACTACCTTAAGACTGACAAATACATTTTGCTCATTAGCAAGGTAGAAGTAATACCCTTTCATTTCTTTTGGGTAACCTATAAAACTACACTTATTAGACCTAGGTCCAAGCTTGTCTGTCATTAAACATTTGACATAAGCCAGACACCCCCAAACCCTAAGATGTGAGAGCACTGGCTTACGCACTGTCCATATCTCATATGATATTTTATTAATAGATTTACTCAGAACCATATTTAGAACATAACAAGCTGACTCAAGCACATATCCCCATAGGAAGATCGACAAACTAGCAAATTTCATCATGGATCGAACCATATCCAACAGGATTCGATTCCTCCTTTCAGACATACCATTATGTTGTGGTGTTCCAGAAGAGGTCCATTGAAAAAGAATTCCATTCTTCCCAAGATATGTGAGAAACTCATCGAAAAGGTACTCACTCCCTCGATCAGACTGAAGAGGTTTTATACTCTTTTTAGTTTGCTTCTCTACCTCATTTTGGAATAGTTTGAACATTTCAAACAACCCCGACTTATGCTTCATTAAATAGACGTACCCATACCTAGATAGGTCATCCGTGAAGGTTATGAAGTAAAAGTATCCACCTTTGATACTTGAGCTCAAGGATCCACATACATCTAAATATACTAGACTCAAGAGTTCAGTAGCTCGTTCATCTTTTTCTGTAAAAGATGACTTGGTCATCTTACCAAGAAGACAGGACTCACAGGTTGAAAGTGATTCACAATCACTAATCTCAAGAATTTTTTCTTGAGCTAACCTATTTATTCTATTCTTGTTAATATGATCTAGCCTACAGTACCAAAGGTAGACTTTGGATACTTTACTAACTCTAGGATGTTTATCAGAGGATTGAACCACATTAACAGGCATAGTTAATAAATAAATATCATTATTCGATTATCGAATAAAAAATATAACACCATTCAAAATGATATTACAAAAATTTTTTTATTGATATTTCAAAATCATTCATGGCTAAAAGGCCTACAGAAATGACATTCAATAAGAAAGTTAGACAAAAATGACATTCATTAAGAATAATTTTATTTGAATTGATTACAAGGTTCATGATTTCTAAAGCTAGAATTGGAACTTGTCTTTCATCTCCAATGTTCAGGAACCTCTCACCTTGATCAAATTTTCTACTGACCTGCAAGCCCTGCATAGAATTACAAATATGATAAGAGCTTCCAGTATCTAATACCAAGACAGTAGAATCAAATAAGAAAAAATTGTAAGATGTTATTATATAATTACCTTGCCCAGTAATCACTTGCTTCTTCCTTGGCCTGTTCGGATCTAGAGAGGCAATGTACATAGGATAGTTTCTCTTTCAGTGCCACTGCTTCTTACAGAAGAAGCACTCCATCTGGCTCTGATCGGACTTGCACTTCTTGGTCTGATCCTATGTAGTCATTCTGGCACACGACTGCACCTTCTTATTTTTCTTCTTCTTGTTCGTCTTTCCTTTCTTAAAAGGTCGATGACCAGAATAAGACCCTCCCACTATATTCACCATTTTTTTGTGGAGTTGGTGATCCTTCTCAAAGTTCTGCAACAACCCCAACAAGCTATGGTAGTTGATTGTAGGCTTTATCATTCTAAAATGAGTCAGAAAAGGAAGGAAGGACTTGGGCAAGAAATTAAGGATCGCATGCTTACTAAGCTGTTGATGTAGGAAAAAGCCTAGCTTGCTAAGATGCTCAATCATCTCGATCATGTACAATACATGATTGGTGACTGAGGCCCCATCCCTCATCCAAGTATTAAAAATGGCACAACTTATTTTGTGCCTTTCAACGCCATTAGCCATGCCAAAGGAGTCGTTCAACATTTGAAGCATCTTCTATGATGTTTTCAAACCTATGACTAAACTCGTCGTTCATTGCTGCCAACATTATGCACCGAACGGTGGTGCGGTCGTTGAGCCACTTCTGGTAAATATCTCATACCACTCCTCTAGCATTCAGAGCTGGCTCCTCAGGTGCTGGATCTGTTACTGTATAAAGGATCTGCTCATGCTCCAGGATGATTTTCAACTTAATTATGATATCAGCTATCGAAGTTGGATCCTATTAATTTATCATTATTTAACAATGACCAGAGTGACAGGTTAGTGGTCATTTCTGTATAAAAAAAAAATTAAATCTAATTAGTATATGAATCAATTATCCTAAAGACTTGGACTTTAGTCTAAAAGTTCTTTCACTATTTTATACAAATTGATAGCCTCTACCTTCAATTCGAGGAACTACTTTAATTTTTTAGTGGATACTAAAATTCATAGACTACACACGAGCCTAACTTTGGTTGGTCAACCCATGTGCATCTATGAATAGATTCAAAATTAATTATTTTTCTAAATAACTTTTAGTAATATTGATTTTGCCCCAGAGACCTAATCAGTAGGCTTTGGCCTCCACTAAAAAAGTCTGGTTAGGTCCAACCATTAACATGACTATATTTAATTTTATTTAACCAATAAATGATCAAGCCTGACTTTGGTTGGCCAACCTAACCACCATCAGAAAGATTTAACTAAATTATCATTTGATGAATAATAATTTCATTAGTCAATAATCACTAGGCCTTTGGGCCTCCAATAATCATTACACTAGTGAACCCATTATCACTCAACTTAATGGGAGGATATGATTTAGTTATATATATAACTATTTTATTTTTAAGAATCTAATAATTTTAGAGAATTTAATTAACATATTTTAAGAAGAGAAAGAAATTCAGCGAGCTAATTTCGATCATCCCACTAACTTCACAAAGTTAGATTAAAAAGGATCTAATCTAAGCTGATATTAGGAGCACCTAAATCAGTCTGACTAATTCATCTAATTGACATGAGTGAGCCCAAATCACTAAGTGATCTAATCAAAACCTAATTCACCAGGTAAGTGAGATCAATGGAAGAGATATACCATTAACTCATCAAAGACCGAATCAATGTGAGTAGCTCCTAATTAAAAATCACTAGTCAAACTGCTAGACTTACCTTAGACACCATCCAATTCATTAGTTTTAATTTAATCAACCTAGTAATTACGAATTTGACTGCATAGCCATGAATCAAGTCCATTTGGTCCTCGTTAAAGGCATGGACTTGACCAACTATAATTATTATAATTGATTCTATAGAATTCTTGACCTAATCTAAATTAACATTTAATTAGATTTGATCAATTACTCTAAATTAGTCCATTCTTTAACTAACCTTAGGTCTAACCCAATTAATCGATCTAATTTAACTAAACTAATAACCCACGTTTTATGATTGATGACTTAGAGTCTTAATTCATAATTCTAGATACTAAATCATTATACTTAATTTTAATTAAGTTTATGGGCTGAGGGTTAGGGTTCAGAATTTTAAAAATATTTTTTAAAATTTTAAAAGATTCTTTACAACTTAGCATTATTCACCAATTGAGTCGACTCACTTTAAAATTAAATCGACTCGATTTTATAAATAATACTAGTTGAAGAATTTAATCTGAAACTATGTACACTACATAATACTAAATCATGAATCAAACTTTAGATCTTATCTAAACATGCATTCATGATCAAAAATTAGTTTAAAATCTTATTTAATCAAATCAAAAAAATATTAGATCAGATCTAAGATTTTATGATTAATAATTTAGATCAGCAACGTACTAGGATAACCTTTTCACTATAGGAGGTAAACCTTACAGCTGGACAACCTTCAGTCTGTACGATCTTGATTTTAATTTTTAGATCTAATTAATCAAATTATTAGATTAATATTTAGATTAAATTTAAGTTATCAATCTAAATATGAAAGCATATCATATTTAGCGAACCAGGCTTTGATACCATTTGAAGGATGCAGTGCAGGATTTACAGTGCTACTTTTGAAAAAAATTTTGAAAATAGCAAGATGCAGCAAAAAAAGTAATTAATCTAATTAATTACCTACTGATAATATTAGAATATTAACTACTATACTTAGGATCTAAACAAAATATGCATGCATTCATATTGATATGAAAATAAAACTATGTAGCAAATTATTAACTATATCTATATGTTCAGAATATAATACCTTTTTGTGGGTAGCTGATCACCATAATCTGAATTCATCGGATCATGCTCTAGTGTTGCACAATAGCCACACATATGTCCAGCCTCTACAGTTGGTTCACACGGAGCTCCTGGTCCTAATCAGCCCCACTGGAGTGCTAGCTCCTCGATGGGACCTTCGATGGCTGATCATGATTGATCTAATCGATCATCCATTTTTTGATTTTTTGGATGCTCCAAAAAATTAAACTCATTCTTTGGAGGATGATGAGATGATGTACAAAGTTTGGTGGTGATCAGATGCTCACAGTACTCGATCTCTCCACCTGAACCCAGATTCCCAAATCTTAGGTTTCACTCAGCCCAAAAATCTTGATGCACTAAAAATCCTCTCACACCCTCTCTGTGTGGAGTTTTTCCATGAAATAACTTTTTGTGGAAAGATGACTTTCAAATCTATAAATTTTATTTAGATTATATTAAAAAATTAGATGTCCTTAGAGATGAAAATCAGAAGAGAATAGAGATATGAAGGAAAAATAAAGTGCTATAGGACCCTACTCACCTTCACTCCAAGATTTTTTTCGTCCAAAACAAATGCCCAATCACTTTCAAATTTTTATCAAAAAATGGTAACCCCTCTATATTTAAGTAAAAAAATTATCATAATTTATTGCATGAAAAATAAGTGAAAATGCCATATGGAGTGGATAGGTTAAGATTGGTTGAACTAGTTTCAACCAACTTCTACTATTTGAATTCAAATGCAAGCCTATCCAATTCCAACGCCCATACCACCTATTTCATACGTAGAAGGACTTTCCTTCTACATGCACGCCCATTTTTTAGAAAAAATTGGTGACCAAAAAGAGAGAAGGGCATGGAGATAAGGATAAGAGGGAGAAAGAGGTTTCAACCAAACCAACTTCTATGAATTCAAAATTCAAAAAAAAATTTGAACTGGTCCAACACTTGACCAGGTCAAAGAGAGAAAGAAAGAAGTGCAAATTCCTTCTCTTCATGAGAGAAACTTACATAAAAATTAAAGGTGGGCATGGGCAAGGTAGAAAAGTCAAACAAGAGGTAGCGCATGGGGAGGTTTGAATTCAAACAGGGTTTGAATTAGTCCAAGTTGATGTTAACCAAACTAAATTAATTCAAAATCAACTAGACTAGATTAAATCTAACTAAATTAGGCTTAACCCAATCTATTTAATTTTTAATCAAATTAAAAATTAATTTGGTTCAGTCTTTGATCAAATCAGGATCAAATCTCCCACAGCGATTTGGTCAACTCATGACCTAATTGGGTCAAACTCAATCGAATCTAATTCAATCAAACTTGATCAAATTCTCATCACTCAATCAAATTAAGCTAATCAATAATTAAATTATTAATTAATTCTTCAATAAACATAGAGTCTTAATTGGATAGGAGTCTGGGCAATAAAGTTCCATCACTATGAAACTCTCGAAGAATCCCAATCTAGTGAGACTCTTGAATCCAGTATCTCAAATGAATGAAACTCATGATCATAGTCCCAGACCAGTGAGACTCTTGATCAAAGAGTCCCAGATGAGTGGAACTCAGAGTTTCAATCCATCAGGACTCTAGATCAGCCATCAGATCAAGTAGTAACTCCTATTGTGTATGATCTAATAGGTTCGAATTCGAAGTCGGTAGCATCGAAATTAATTTTTTGTACCAATTGATGTAACCATCTAGCAATGGTACCCAACATCCGGATAGGTCAAATTTATCATAATGCAACATCGATGAACCTATGGAATATGGTTACTATATAATTCATCCCCATGATCTTTATGTAATAGATGACTCTGGGGTTAGACTGTCAATCCTAGTAAATACATCCATATTATGTCTCAAAGCAATTAGTCTAGTGACTCCTCACTAGGACTATCTTGATCAAGGTTTTGCTAAATTGAAATACAATTGAACACAACTTCTGAAATCAGGAGTGATCAATTTCATCTTGATACATGCACTGACTCCTCAAGTACTTGATTGTGCTAAAAAATCTTTCATCACTGAATTAAAAATTTAGGTAATCTAGCACTAAAGCACAGTGAGTTGCTTGAAAGTCACCGTGGTGATTTCATATTAAAGGGACACTAGACTATCAGAGCTAATCTTGATAGGAGAAAAGCTCTAAAGTTGGTCACGTTCAGTGCAAATGTACCTATACATCTTACTTGCATGCCATACTAGTGTCTCAATACTCCTTGGTTATGAGGACAGCCAACTTATATAGTATACAACGACCTATACTCGATAAACATTATTATCCTTAATAACAATGTATCATTTGATCATAAATAATTTAAGGATTAAATGATAAATTCTTCTTTGTCGAATCTAGATAGTTCTAAATATTTCATCACAACACATGAGTTCATTAGAAGATAACAAAATTTATGATGAAAAATACTAAAATAACTTTTATTACTTTATAATTCATATATAATTATAAATATATAGTCCAACCGTCAATAGACTGATGATTGGCTTTGTGACACATTTTCAACAAATTTATCTAGAAATGCCCTAATTGAAGCTTAAGAAGAAAAATATGAAAAAATATGATAAACCTCCCAAGTATAATAAGGGCAAAGATCAAGTACAAAATGAGCAAAATTTCAATACTTGTTTTGTTTGTGACAAGAGTGGCATATTGCTCGAATTTGCAAATTTTAGAAACATGGACCTATACCTAAAGCTAACATAACTGAGGAGCCACATGTGGTGATGATAATAATGAGGAGCCACATGTGGTGATGATAACAGGCATAAATATGGTGCAATATGTTGATGGGTGATGGACAGATTTTGGTGCTAATCGGCATATTTGTTATGATAAAGATTGATTCAAAGTTTACACTCCTTTTGAGGAGCTTAAAACTATTATACTTAGTGATGACTCACATACCATCCAAGTACTTGGAAATAGAGAGGTTGAGTTGAAATTTATCTTCGGAAGAGTATTAACTTTGAAAGATGTGTTGTACATTCCATCATGAGGAAGAATTTGATGTCAAATTTTTTTCTCAACAAAGGTGGCTTCAAGCAAACTATGGAGTCTAATCAATATGTTATTATTAAAAAAAAGGGTATTTTTATGGGCAAGGGTTATGCTTGTAATGGAATGTTTGAACTGAATGTTGAGAATAATAAATCATTTGCTGGTTCTATTTATATGTTTTCTTCTATTAGTTTTTGGCATGCTCATTTGTATCATATAAATAGTGAATATGTGAGAATCTTAAGTAGTTTAGGATTAATCCTAATGGTGATAAAATATTTTGAAAAGTGTGAAACATATAGCAAAGCAAATATTATAAAAAGATTTGATAAATATTGAAAGAAATATCAAATTATTAGAATTAACTCATACTAATATTTGTGAACTTAAAGGTATTTTAACTCATGAAGGAAATAGAGATTTTATCACTTTTATAGATGATTTTTTAAATACACTCATATATATTTGCTTTAAAAAAAATTATGTACTTGGAAAATTCATTGAATTCCCCATGAAGTAGAAAATCAATACAGTAAAAAGATTAAAAAATTTAGAAGTGATAGAGCCTTGAGTATGAATCTTTTGGATTCAACTCATCTGTTCAATTATTATGAATAATTCATAAAACTACTCCATACTCATCTGCCCCTAATAGTGTGGCTAAAAGAAAATATAGAATCTTGATTGAGTTAACAAATGCCATGTTTATTGAATCGGATGCTCCCTTGAATCTTTAGGATGAAACAATTTTAATTGCTTGTCATGTTTTGAGTAGGGTGCCACATAGAAAGATCAAAATTATATCATATAAGCCAAACTTGAGATATGTTAGAGTTTGATGTTGTTTAATTTATGGAAGACTAACAGATCTTCAAATACCCAAGTTATGTATAAGAGTTGCTACTTATACTTTTCTTAGTTATTCAATAAATATTACAGTCTATAGATTTTTGGAAGTTGAGAATAATGTGATAATTGAACAAGATGATGCTATTTTTTATGAAGAAAAATTTTATTTTAAATCTTAAAGTAGTGGGGCTAAGCAGTTACACAAAATATTTTATCTATATGTAGCTCTTTTATAATTTTCTTACAAAAAGAAGTAAATTCTGAGTTTGAACCAAAAAAGAATAAAAGAGCTAGAGTGCAAAAAGATTTTTGCTCGGACTTCTATGTTCATGTTATAGAGAAATTTTTTTTCTTTGCAATAAGCTTTGCCATCACCTGATATAATTCTTTTTTTTAAAAGAGACTGTAAATAATGAAATGAAATCACTAATTTCTAATAAAATATAAAAGTTAGTTGATTTACCATTGGATTATAAAATCATAGGGTGCAAATGGCTATTTAAAAAAAAAAAAAAAGGAAACTAATGGGACTACTAACAAATATAAAACTAGGCTTGTTGCTAAATATTTTAAATAAAAAGAAGATCTAGACTTTTTTTGATATGTTATCTCTGATTATTAGAGTGACATCGATTAGGTTGCTAATTGTAGTAGTTGCAATTCATGATTTGAAAAAATTACCAAATGAATATCAAAATAGCTTTTCTAATAGAGGATCTAGATGAAGAAATCTATATGGACTAATCTGAAGGCTTTATAGAGCTTGGCCAAGTAAAATATGCAAATTGATGATTAAATCTCTCCATAGCTTAAGTCATGCCCACAAGCAGTCGTATGAAAGATTTGATCCTTACATAATTAATAATGGCTATATGTCAAATGAGTGTGACAAGTGCATCTATTATAAATCTTGGTAAAACTCACATTCTTTTGTCTCTATATGGGTAATTTATTGATTTTTGGCTCTAATTTGCATGTTATCAAAGAAACTAAAAACATTCTTAGCAGCTATTTTGACATGAAAGATCTTGATTAGGCAAACTTTCTTTTGGGCATGAAAATTACAAAAACATGTGATGGTATTTCTTTTGATCAGTTGCATTATATTGAGAAAATTTTGAAAAATATAACTATATTGATTACAAGCATATAGCTACTCCTTTTGATTCAAATGTTGATTTATTTCTTATTAAAAATGAAAATGATATTACAAATCAAAACAATTATGCTAGTTTGATTGATAGCTTATGTTTTGCAATTGATTGTACTAGATTTGACATTGCATATATAATTAAAGTACTTAGTAGGTTTACTAGCAAGCCAGATAGAGAAATTGGCATGCCATTCAAAGAGTAATAAAATATTTAATTAATATAAAAAATTATGATTTATTTTATAGAAAGTATCTTTTAGTACTTGATGGTTTCAATGATGCTGATTGAAATATGTTGTTAGGTGATGCTCTATCTACCACAAGTTATATTTTATTTTAGATAGTGGTGCTATCTGTTGGAAATCAAAAAAGCAAAATATTATTGCTAATTCAAACATGGAAGTTAAGCTTATTATTTTGGCTTTACCAAGTGAGGAAGCAAATTGATTAAGAGATTTATTATTTGAAATTCCACTTTAGGAGAAATTGGTTCCACCTATTTTGATTCACTGTGATAGCACTGCTGCAATCGGTAGAATGCAAAACCACTATTATAACAATAAATCCAAATTGATAAGAAAAATATAGTATTGTGAGATCATATTTGACTAATGGCATCATTAACATGAGTTAGATTAAATCTTATGATAATCTTATGGATCCATTAATGAAGGCCTTAGCAAGAGAAAGGGTCTAGAGGAGGGATGGGATTAAAGCTTATAGAATTATGAGCCATATATGAGGACAATCAACCCAAGGACCAGAGATTCTGGGTTCACTAGAAAGAATGATCATATGGTAGCCTTCAAAAATGCACTACTTATTTTATGTTAAATAATTTATTTGTTTAATTTTTTGAATATATGTTCCTATGATATGAGTGCATGTACGTATTTTGTAACATTTTGGAGGTTGAGTTTTTGAAACTCTTAATAAAAATATGTTGCTCTTATAAATGGGGGGTTAGAATTACAGGAGCATTCTTGACAAATTTTATCTATATGAGCATTGGAGTGAGGCTGCTCTTTATGAAAATTGGGCTTGTTTTCAAATATGCTCATGAAAAGCTAGGATAAGCATAAGGTATAACATGCTGGCTAATAAAGCTTATGTCAACACCTATATTGTTATATATGGGCATTGATACTTTATTTTTTCTAAATAGTCATAATTCAAGTCTAAGACTACTACCAACTTTGGAGTAAAGGTTGTTGTTTCATTGATTAAAGATTCAATGTAGAGCACATTGTCATGAGGCATAACAATCTCTCTTTGGTCGGTAAACTTTCTTTTTTCATTTTAATATTAAAATGAGTGAGGAAATATTGGTACATTTTATTATTAAAATAAAAATATTTTTTTAATAAAATTTGAGATAGTGGGAAATATTAATGGTTGAGAGTTTTTTGTTTGACATGATTACTTATGTGCATGGGAGTTTCAAGTTTTAACTCCATTAGTCATATGCTAATAAGGTCATTATTGCTATTTTTTTGTAACAAAGAATTTAAATTATTTATATTATCTTTTGTAATGGAGTATTTACTGTACACTATTTTCTCCTCATGTGTTAAAGGCCTAATTACTCTTATATTTTATAATATAAAAGTTTATCATCCACTCTCTCTTTAGTCAATTACTTTGGCTAATGATAGACTATATTATCTCAGGAAGACTCCATGAACCTATAAAAAGGCCCCTAATTACTTTTAGCATCTAACACACAACACATAACATATCATACAAGTCATCCTTATTCCACTTACAAACAAGACTTGAGAATTCTTTAGTCAAAGAAAGGTATATGTTCATTTGGTGGAGCTTTAGGGGATAAGGATATAATAGTCATCCTTATGTTAAAGAATATAATAGTCATGAGCCATAGCTTTAGGGGATAAGGATATAATAGTCCCCTTTAACTTCTTTAGTCAAAGAAGTTAAAGACTTTAGTCAAAGAAGGTATATGTTCATTTGGTGGAGCTTTAGGGGAGAATTTTTATGCAAATTTGGTCATGAGCCATACGACGATCTAGTTGGACTATTATATTCTAAAGGGGGTAAGTTAAAGAAGTTTGCTGCACTAGTTCATCAGCCTAGTCGACCACAAAAAATTTGAATCTTCTTCAAGACACTACAGTAAAAGGTGAAATTAACGACTATTTTTTGTCGACGCTTTTAATAAGCATCATCAGATTGCGCTGACTTGCCGATGCTTTTAAAAAGCATCGTAGATTTAACGATGCTTAAAAACATCATAAAATTCAAAGATAGTCAATGTCGATGCTTTCTAAAAAAGCATTGTTAAAATTAGAAATCCCAAATGCTTTTTAGCATCGTAAATTAACGACGCTAAAAAGCGTCGTTAGGTTCGCTTAATCCCCCGTCTACCTTCCTCCCGTGCCCTAACCTATCCACCGCCACCCGCTACCATTTCCTCTCGGCCCTCATGCCCTAATCCCCTTCCCACTCCCGACCCCCATCTCCATCGATTCTCCACCACCGGTGCCGCACCCACCCCCCTCCGACACACCAGCATCCACGCCACACCCCTGCCATTTCCTCCATGCCCCTATGCCCTAATCCCCTTCCCACCCCTAGTCCCATCTCTGTCGATTCTCCGTTGTTGGTGCTGCACCCACCCTCCTTCGACGCACCATCCATCCATGCCGCACCCATCGTCCGCCCTCCCCTCTGCTACCACATCCATCCACACACACTCGTGCCGTCCATGCAGCTTGCCGTCCATCCTCCTCGAGACCATCCCACCGGCCCTCCTCCCCTCTCCCCACCAGGCGGCCATCTGTGCGAGCCCAAAAGAACCCCCGATCCCCTCCCCGATGCCGTACCCCACCCCTCCCTTCCTGATGCTACATCGCTCCCCGATGCTGCCCCCACCACCCCTCCTCGATGCCGCACCCCACTGCCCCCACCGCTCGACCATCAACCCAGTCGATCGGTGGCCCCCCTGTCCTCCCTCTCCGATCTTCACCAAGCCCCCACCCGTGCCTCACTAGCTCCTCGACCTCCAGCACCCATCCCTGCCCCTCCCAGTGGGTCGTGCTCCTCGGACCCCTCGCTCCCCTACCGCACCACCTCCCTTCTAGCCACCGGTGCTCCTATCGCCGAACCCCCTTAGAGCTGCCGGTGCTCCTCTATGCCCCTCACTCTCCAGCTTTTGGTATATTATTTAAAAAAATATTTTTAAAATATATTTTAAATAATTTTAAATAGATAAATTATATATTCATTATTGACTTTCATATTTTTTTATTGAATATGGGTATTTGACGAAAATAATATGTACTAGTCTTTTCTCATATCATTGTCCACTATAAGTAATTCATTTTTTTAATAATATTTTATTTTATAGATTAGAAGATTATTCTCATATATGGCATTATTTGGAAGTATACATAGTAGTTGAAGAATTTAGATAATATTTTAATTATTTTTATTAAGTATTTCTATATTTGATTGTGATGCTTTAGCTTTTGATGGCTAGACTGGCTTTAGAAAAAAGATTGTTTATTTTCTTGTATATGAGAATTTTGAATGACTTAGAAAGATTAATTATGTTGATCTTTGAGCCCTTAGTGAGGGTTTATTTAAAAATGCTTTGGTTAGGATGCATGCTAATCCTAAGGGTTTATTTTGTTGATTCTTTGTTATTTAGTTACCATTAGATCATTATCTAATTGAGTTGTTAAAAGTTTATGACATAGTGCATAATATTTAATTAATATGCATGAGACTTGGGTCTCGACCCTACGCACTCGGGCCTCTGGTCCCAGCTAGCATCGAAAGCATCTAGCCCTCTCGCATCCTATGCACTCAGGCCGATGGAAGATACCGGATGATGTTAATTATAAATTAATTTTAATAAAATTTGTATTGCATGAAATCATAGATCCATCTTTTGATTAATGTACATATTCTATTGTATCTGTACATTTATTTATTTTTGTATGGGTAAAAAAATTATATACATTGGTCAATTGATTATCCAATATGGATAGTTTGAAAAATGCAAGTAATTCTATAAGTTATTATAATAATCAAATAATATGTTGAGAGTTCGAAAAAAATTTTGGATGATTTTTTTTTTGTTCTTTCTATATGGGAGAACTAAAAAAAAATACTATCAAAATTTTTCTGCTCTTGTTGCATATCATTTGATTATGGTATTTTTCTATTGCATACAATGACACTTATACGCAGTGTATGCCCTACAATTTTGTGCCAGATGATGATTTAAATACTACAACGATGTTGGTTATAATAGAATTTGAAGAAAATACTATTGCTTAATTATTATTGATAATAAATATTTATGATGTATATTATTTACATTAATTATTATGTTAAATTACTATTTATATTAACTGATTCTATCTTTTATTTATATAAATGCTAGGTGATATCTTGCATCGTAAGGGATGATATGCTAGTGTGGAGTTCTAGTTTTTACAGATAGAGGCTGATACGTCTTCTTCAGCGCAGCAGGCTGAGGCCAGTTCAAGTGCATAGCATTTCGAGCCCTGTCCTTCTTCATCATTAGCATAGCATGATCCTCTTATTCATCAGTCAGATGATGAGATACACATTCAGGATATATAATATCTTTCATTTTATTTTATTTTTATTTTATTTTATGTATATTCACTATATCATTATTTTTACATATTTTTTATAAACGGATCCGAAAGAGTACGCCCCAAATATGAACCCACAGTAGTACGAGATATGTGGCAGATGCATGAGGATGAGAGATTTGTTGTGTAGTGCAATCAGCTAGGTCAGCCAATTAAGAAAGCTGCTAGCTTATTGACTTCATTTTTGGGAACTATTGCTCAGAGGCCTCAGCTACGTTTGTTGGGCTATGCAAAATGAAATGACATGCTTCAAATGTACAAAGTTGAGCTCCTCTAAATTGTAGGGATAATGAATTAAATTTTATATTGTATATTAATTATTAAATACTTATATAATTTATTTGATTTAATATTTTTTTTTTATAGAGCAAGTTTGTTCTCCCTCCATTCACTCATGATTTTGTAATAATGTCTCTCAACTGCAAATGAAAAAAATATAGGGCACAATTGAAAAGAAACTATATGAGATAGGATATGATAGAGGAGGAGGTTGCTAGGAATTGTCCTCCTAATGTACCCCCTCATCAGTGGATGGAGCTAGTTCATTATTGATTCTCCGAGAGGGCACAGGTTCATTATTGATTTATTATCATTTTTTAAAAATATTTTATAAAAATATTAATTTATATTGTATATTATATAATATACATATAACAAGTTCTTTACTTTATTTTACAGACTTATTCTACTATTAGTAGAGCTGCACGAGCAGCTCAGTCTGTTCCACATACATCATCATCGAAGAGTTATGCACGACTGCGATAGGAGTTTGTATGTTCCTTAAACTTTCATAATTAACTTATAATTTTTATGTTGAAATACTTATATATATATATATATATTATATAACTAACATCATTATGTATCGTAGACCATGCATGTATCATGATACTCATATTTTTTTTTTAAAATTATTATAATTATTTGCTTAAAATTAAAATTATTTATGTAGGTGGATGAGCATGGGAGGAAATCTAGTAAAGTAGAGTTTTACTAAATGACTCACACTCATCATGATGGTACTTTTGTTCGGAATGAGTCGAGAGATTTTTATGTATGGCATTATTTATATTCTATTTTGTGTAATAATTTTAGTTTGATTTTGTTAGCTATTAATGTATAACTCTTATTTTTAAAATAAATATAAGAGAGAGCTACATCTCTTATTGTGGAGCGTAAGGACGAGTCTGCAGCATCTATACAGCAAAGCCGCATCGAGGCCGAGGTATTCATGGAGTTGATGGGACCAAAGTCCTACGGTCGAGTGAGAGGTTATGGAGTAGATCACCCCTACTTAGTTATCTGCGGTGAGTAGATATACATAGGATGCTGCAGTAAATGCTCAGAATTTTTGCGTCCGTAGACTCGAGGCGGAGATACAGGAGATTAGATAGAATCGTGTCGCTGAGCTAGAGGAGATGCGATAGAGTCGTACCGAGATGCAGACCATGAGAGGATAGATTGATCAGCTTACATCTTTGTTAGAGATGTATGTCCCATCTCAGATAAACATATATTATTAAATATATATTTTTATATTAATTTAATGATTAATATATTTATATATATCTATAAATCAAGCTTTTTATTTATTTCTTGTAGGCTTCTGGCACATCAGGCATCCATCGAGATGGTGGCACGTTACGTGGAGATAGCGACAACCATCTGCCTGTAGATTGACATCATTTTATTTTTGTTGTAGTCCTATATTTTCTGTATACTTTTAGTTTGTTGAACTTTTGATTGTAATGGACTGTTAGTACTTTATTTTTATTTATATAAAATAATATCTTCTAGTATAAATTTGCTATTGATGTTTGCTTTTGGTATGAATGGTAGTGATTGAACAGATTTATGTTCTAATAATTGATATAATTTTAGACAAAAATTTTTATATTCATATTTTTTATATATTTTTTTATTTAAAAAAAATTGATGATGCTTATAAGTGTCGTCAATCGACTGATTAATGATGCCTATAAGCATCGCTAGTGTGTTATTTGGCGATGCTTCTAAAAAACGTCTTGATAGAATGCAGAGTCATTCTAAAAAATGCCAGAAAATATTATATTTTCGATGCTTTAAAATATCGATATAAAATATTGCGATACTTTTTAAAAGCATCAGCGTTCCATCTCCACTCTTACATACGCAACGCTTTTGTGATCTATCTCGACTCTTACATATGCGATGCTTTTGCGATACTTTTTAAAGCATCATAATGATTATTGCCGACGCTTATTAGCATCGTAAAAAAATATTTTTAGCATCATCTATTATGATTTTTAGCATCGTGAGAAAGTGAGATTTTCATATCTTAGCATCATAGATATATATCTCCATCATCAAACAAAATTTTTATTCTCTATTATATTTTTTGCTCTTATTATTATACTTTGCATCAATAAAAATTAAATAAAAATAAAAATATAATTAAATATTAAGATATGAATAAGATACTTGCTATTCATATATATATATATATATATATATATATATATATATATATATATATATATATATATATATATATATATAGAGAGAGAGAGAGAGAGAGAGAGGTAGATATGGTAGGATGCTCAAATTAGATTTTGATATGGAAATGAATCGGAAAGAATATTATGTGATCAATTTTCATCCTTCGTCATATTTAGCAGGCCAGCTGGCAGCTGTGTTTGTCATTTGAGTGCCAGCTGGGCGAACGTGCACCGGCGGGATCGAAAACAGGGAAGAAAATAATCCTCTCTCTGTTTTTCCCAAACCATCCATATTTGGCTGATCGCGTGGACCCCACCCTTTTCATCGGTCGTTCCCGATATGCCCCTACTCCCCGGCGTCAAACGCGAGCACCACGTGCTCGGGCTCCTCCACCGCGGCGGCAGTGGAGGCGGTGGCGGGGGGCTCGTCCTTGGGTTGGAAGAGCCAGTTGTGGAGGTCTCATGAGACCTGGATTCGAGTGCCGCCCTGGAGCTTCCACCGGAGCCGCCGCACCTGGAACCCACTCCCCGTGGATGAGATCGTCGACGACGAAAAGCATCTCGCCGTCCACCTCCACGACGACAAAGTACCCGTCAAACAGTTCGGCGGCGCTGCCGGCGGGGAACTCCATCATGGTGGACTCAGCGAAGATGTGCTGGCCGGGCTTTGTCTTCCGTTGACCAACCCAAACGTCAGTACGTTGCCAAAATTGGTTTGCATGGAAGATTAACCCAGTCTACAAGAGCTGATATATGTTTCATTAGACGAACAAACTGCACATTGCCTTGTTCCACTGGGATAGACACAGACATCACTAATCCCAGACAACTATTCATTGTTATGGGAAGGATTGGTATTCTGTTCTGGAATTCGTATGCAGATGTACAAATAAACAGCATCAGCATGAAGAAAAATTGAAGCTGAGTGCATGTGATTTGAATTCCATTATCAATGCACACGAAGTGCACCAGAAGTTAAACAGAGGCAACAGCCACAATCTATTATCTCTAGGTACAATTCAAAGCACTCTAGATGTTTCGAAGTGCATACACCTCACAACCATGGCTTGATAGAGAATTTGACATCCTCGAGAAAGCCAACATATATAGATTGGTAGAGTTGAGAAATATGTCAAAAGCAAATAGACTAGCAAATGGAACTGGACAACTACAATGCTGAGGGATAGTCATATTTACCAGACAATAATTCTTATTGAATGGGGTGTCTCAAAAGGTTGGGGATATTCTCTCAGGCATGGTGGAATGGATCTTGCCATAAAGCAAAGCAAGGTCTGACAATATTAGCCTGTATTGACCGTACCATCCTATAGAGATAAAATACCTTTACAATATCGAGGTTTGGTTCGGTAAATGAGCTGAAACCAACGCGCATCAGTTCCAAACCAAGCGGAACCGTCCCTCATGGTTCCGTACTAACATGTACCGTCCATTTCAGATGGTATCATGGCCGAGAGTGAGAAAAATGTTGGCATCTGCCATGGTACTAGTTGCATGTCGTACCTAACTGGTATCGTTATAGCTCTCAGTGCCGATTTTGCGGACAAAGTTTATTGATAACACGTTCTTCCACAGAACACTTCCTGAAAAAGATATATCTACGTGCATACCGCGTGAGTAGTAAGGGGTAACCAAAGCAAAAGATCTTCTTTTACTTGCAACTATGTGATCTATGATAACGGACCGAACTGAAGCGATCCATTGGAAAAAGAGAAACTTTGGCTAATATTTACATCACATTAACTGAAGAATTGCAGAACAAACAACATTCAGACATTATCCTTCCAATAATGCTCCCCTCCTCAACCATAATTCTCCTGCTCTCCCGGTTCCAAAGATGCAGCGCAAAGCTCCGTCTACGAATAAAATCATGCCTTTCCTCAACCCACTTCCGATGGCTCCCGTTCCTCGGCGCCTGAAACAGCCCCCATATCCTTCGCCAATCCACCGGATAGAATGCCTCCGGCGGCAATACTCTGAATTCAAAGCCAGGCCTCCCTGCGACCCTTGAGACCACCCTTGAAACAAGATAAGGTCCATTGTGACCCCACTTGCTCCCATTGAAGGTCCTCGCAAACTCCTCTATGAATTTATAAAGAAGTGGATGCTTCTCATCAAATACCATTACAGCATTGTTCAACCGGCTCCAGTTACCGGTCTTGGCGTAGACGGACTGCGCTCCAATGGCGTTCCTCAGACCATCAAAGCTTCTCAGAACTATAACGTCAGTATCGATGTAGACTCCCCCATACTTGTACAAAATTGCAAGCCGGAGCAAGTTGGATAGATTCTGGCCGAGGGGTACATTCCCAGGATCGACTTTCCCTTCCAAGAGCCGATGGAACCATGGCTCGGCAGGCGTGTCCTTGAAGAGGTAGGGGAAGTCCGGAGAAATGGCCGCCAGTTGAAAGCCCCTCTCGGAGAAAGGTCTCAATAATTTCTCGCCACTCGCCGAGTCCATGGCGCTGGAAACAATGAGCAAGCAGGCATTTTGATGGGATTTGAACAAGCTCTCGACTGCAAACAAATCTCTGGGGCGAAAAACTTCCGAGGAGGAGATCCAAGTCATGAAGAAACGAGGCTTGCAAGGAGAATTCAGGGAACTGGAGCGATGCCCGTGAAAGAACTCGGCGACTCTCGCGGAGAACCGGCTCGACCTAGCGCTGGGGTGGAGGAAGCTGGGAAAAAGCTCGCTCCTTTCCGACCACTCGGGGTTCCTGGAAGGCAGATAGAAGTTTGGCTGGGTGTGGGGATGATGTTCATCGCTGGTACCCGGCAAAAGGTGGGAGCTTTGGGGGGATATGGGCGTGCGGAATGGGGATTCTTCGATCAGGACGGACAAAGAAGGGGTCTTCGGGTTGGGGTCGCGAAGAGGAGCGAATGTGGGGACGATGGCATGGCCGAGGCCGTTGCAGGCGAGGACGTAGATGAGGAGGGGAGTGGCGACGAGGGAGGTTGGGAGGAGGAGGACAAGGTAAGAAAGCGGCCCCGTTGGCCTCAGCATCGGGGAGAAGAAGGCCAGCCGCGGCCGAAGGCCGTTGTTAAGTCTCTTCTCCTTCGCTAAGAAGAAATCCTCCCTTTGAGAAGGAAAGACCGATAGAAGGGAGTTTTTTGGAAGAGCGAAAGCGGGGGAGATTCAAAGGCGGCTTCTTTTCTTCTTTTGGTGATAAGATTCAGAGGCTTGCTAATAGCATAGACAGAAGGAAACGATTTATTTGCGGAAATATCTTTCCAAAAAGTAAGATAAAAATCGAGAGAGAGAGAGAGTGTGTGTAATTTAAGAGCGCGATTGCAGGGCTTTGCGTCTCGGCTCGACTGGAGCTTGGCTTTGGGGTTTGGAATTATTAGCCATGGATTTTGTTATTTTAAAGAAGCGTAAAATCTGATTGGTTGGGTCACGTTTATTATTAAGAATTCACGAAGGTGGAGAGGACAGCGTCATTTGTAGAAAATTCCTACGACTTGATTGCACCGCAGAGTTTATTTGATAAAAAATAATGATAATAATAGGATTTTAAGTAATATTCTGCTTCAATTTTAAAGAGTAAGCATCCTATGACTATAAAAGCAGAGTCGCGGACTAAGAATGTACACATAGTGATTTTTTTTTCTATATTTATGAAATTATATAAATAAATTTGATCGGGGCATGGCATCTTTTGATGGATGAGATAGAGATTCTCTTTTTGTTTGTTATGGCACTTGGATAGGGCATGGGTGATCAAGATTAGATTTACAATAATTTTTTTTATCCACGCTTAATCTTGATAATAGATGCTCTTTTTATTTTTAAAAATATTTTAATGGAGTTTGTTTTTGTAATATTAATATTAAATTTTGTAAAACTAGAACTTAAATTGATAATTACCGATATGGTGCTTAAAAAAGAAGTATGATGATATGATAATGGCTAGTGATTGAGCTAGAGTTTTTAGGAGATTTTTTTCTTGAACGATATGGTGCTACCATATATTATCACATGGGTTAAAACTTATACCTCTCCCAGCTGGAAAAGGTGTCAACTTGTTGAGATAAGATATATTGATAGTTTTAGATAATTTCATCAGAAAAAATTAGAAAATTATTTTGTAAGAAAGTATAAATATGATAAAACGTATCCTTGGTGCATAACAAGCAAACACATTTGAACAACTCTAGAATATTCATTATTTCCCTACTTACGTAAGTAAATTATAAATGCTTCCTTTTGGTTGAATGCACCTCCTTGCTATAAATGGGAAAGAGTAAGCAAATATAGAACTCATCTTATTAAAAAATGAGTGCATATATCTTCCTCATGAAACTTACCAGATAATGCATCTCATTGCATCATATTTGAATAAATACCTTATATGTCAAATTCATAATAAGTATTCTTTATAATGCAGTAGGTGATGCTTTGACTAGCAATAAATTTATTCTAAAAAGTTACTTTATCATTAAAGATTGCTTTAATTGTCAACTGCAATACATATCATATAAATGTCCTCTCTTATATTTGGCATGACTTAACAAATTTAAAAATAGATGGTATTTTTAATAGTTATGAATATATGAAATAAAAGCATAAACAATGATACACTCTATGATGGACCGTCTAACATGGCATCGACGACCCAGTGACAACCCGACATATATTCTTGGTTGAAGGTGATGGAATGATCATCTAGTTTCTACCATCTGGTCTTTTACGATCGTGCTAAAGAAGTTCCAAAATCTTCTATCCACAAGACGATAAGTAGTCCACCTGCTTGCTGCTCTACTTCCTCCTCCATCTAATAAGATATGTAATCTTAATAACTCTTGAATGTACAAACTATTGTTCCCTAATAGCCAGAGCATGTCTCCATGACTACTGCTCTCTGGTGGATGGCGCACATTTTTAAAGACGATAGGTATCCGCCTTCATTTATATAACTCTACTTCTTGAGACCTTTCAGGCAAGTGAACACTTATTTCGCATGCGTGCACCTAGAGACTTGTTGCCCAACTAGACAACCCAAGATTGAGTTTTCAAAAACTTAAAACAGATATGTGCAGTGAAAACATTTGAAGCTTATGTAAAATGGATGAGAGAGCAAAGAAATGAAGAAGCAATAGTACATACACACAAACAAGAAAATTTTATAATGGTTCGATGCACTTCCCGCACTTACGTCCATTTCCTAAATAAGACTCTTGAAAATTTTACTATAATCCTATAAGATTATCGTCGGATAGTTTTTCTGAGCTCACTATCCTAAAATCTAGTTGGTTTTCTCCTAAGTTCACCAACCATAATCCTTACAACAATCAAACAAATCAATCTGAAATAATTAATAGAAAGAAAAACTCCAAAACCTAAATTTCAGCCCCCGCTGAAACCAAGTACACAAAAAGAAATAAGAAAGATTTACAACATGCAATGCTCCTTTAAATGAGCCAAATCGTTGTCATTGTAGTTCATTGAATGTTTCTTAAATGCTTGGAGTTAATGCACTTCAAAACTTGAGAGAACTTGAGTGAAAAGGATTTGCTCGTAGAAAACTAAATGTTTGTTGCTTTTTCTCTTATTTTTTTTATTCGAAAGTACATCTTCAAGTTTTTATATCTAGAGCATTTTCTCTCATCTGGATATGATTGGAGTCCAGAAAAGTAAAATTCGACCATTGGAAAGCAGTAGGTAGCTATTGAAAGTGAGAAAATCCGATCAGGAATGCTCCATCAAAAAGTTGTCACCATGTCTTGAGATCTCTCGGTTTATCTCAAGATGTCTCGCCAGATTTTGAGGCTTCTCAATTTGATCAAGAGACCTCTCACATTCAGTCATTTGAAAAATAACTTTCTAGAAAAGATTATATCGTCTGAGACTGAGAGCTCTCGATTTTGAATGAGAGCTCTCATCGGGACCGCGAGACCTCTCGCTCTCAGAGCGTAGAAACTATATTTCTATCTACTGAGATTGAAAGCTCTCAAGATTAATTCGAAACCTCTAAAACCATGCCAGAAGCTTATTTGGATGTGCCAGACCTCACAAGAGCTCTCGAAAAATTTTTGAGACCTCTCAAAAAATGCTCCAAGGCTATTTTGAGAAAATTTTTGCTACCAATCAAGCAGATTTGATTTTTATTTGAATTGAACTTCATATCATTCTCATTTTGATCAAAGAGCTTTCTTTCTTCTAATATTTGAACACTTAAAATAAAATATATTAGTAATCATTTACTTTAATATTTGGTCATCATCAAAATCATTTAGGAGATCAACAATCTTTTCTTTTTTGATGATGATAAAACATTAAGCAATTCATAAAACGAATGCAAGGGATAAATGTGCCATGTATCGATGAATGAAAGAGTATGACATGCTTAATTTTAAGAGTGCTCAAATTCTCAATGATATATATAATGTATTAACAATGCTCCCCCTTAATGTATGCTCTTTTAATTTGTATAAGATTAAATAGTTTTCTTTCCTTTTATGATTATACATTTTTCTTCTTTGTACCTTTTCTCTTAATTTTTTGATATCTATCTCCCCCTTTTTGTTAGCATCAAAATCACAATGAAGAGAGTCAGACATTATGGCAAAGAAGGCAAGAACATAATTCAAAAAGTTTGATTTTATTGCATAAGATTAAAGTTACAATGACAAAGTCGTATATTGGTTTACAAAAAAATAGATCTATACCAATATACTCAAAGATACACCAAGCAACATAAACAAGCAGAAGGAACTAGACTTATTCCTCATTAGAGAGAAATTCTATGATTGGTTTAGATGAAGATCTAGATCTAGAGGATGATAAGTGAGGTATAGATCGATGAGATGATGAGGGTCGAGAAGTGAATGAAGTCCGAGATCCAAGACTACCAATCCGATCCATAATCTCCTGCAATGATGAGAGCACTTCCGTAGTGGTGCATTGGATGGTGATGTTCTCCTCTAGTCTCTTTGCAATTATGGCAGACTCAGATAAAAGAAGCTCAATCTGAGTTAACGATCCATGTTCTTCCTTCTCCAAAATTTTAAATCTTTGTAATAATCCACTAAGTTGCTGGCTAAGCATTTCAGTCTGTCCCTCCACTACAATAAAATAAATTTTTTGTGATGCAAAAATTTTATCATAAATAATAAATTTTCATCACTAATAATTATTAGCGACGGATTAGTTTGTCATAAAAAATGGGGTTTTAGATAATAATTAGTGATAAAAATAAAATTTTCATCGCTAATAATCTTTTTTTATGATGAAAAATTTTCATCAAAATTTTTTTTTATTCATTAAATTTATCTATGATGAAATTATTTACAATAAAAATATTTTATTTTTCATCACTAATAATATTTTTTTCAATAAAATAATCCATCACAAATAAGAATTATCTGCGACATATTATTTCCTTCATAATTAATTTATTATTTATGATGGATTATTTTCATTACAGATAAATAATTATTTATGATGAAAAATTTGCATCATAGATAATCGATTATCTATGATGGATTATTTCTATTATAGATAATTAGTTATTTATGTTGAAAAAATATTTGTTACAAATAATTTCATCATAAATTAAATTTTTAAAAAAATATAAAAAAATATTTTTTTTATTTTTTATATTAATTATTATAATTTTATAAAACTAAAATAAAAAATTTTTAAATAAATTTCATCATTTCATCCATAAATAAATTTCATCATTTCATTCATATCCATAAATAAATTTCATTTCATTATATAAAAATATAATTATAGAAAGTTTTTTATAAATATAAAATATCTAAAATAAAAATAAAAATATACAAAAATAGATAATTGGCTAATCAAGCATCGGCAATATCTGAAGAAGAGGAATGGGTCAAAGAAGAAGGAGAGCGCTCAGAGAAGCTCGGACCAGCATGCTGCTGCCACATCATGTGCATCATATGCTCCATCTATGCCATCCAATTCATCATCTGCATTCGAAATAGCTGGTACTCGTTGATGCATGTAGTCAACTCAATAGTCTGCTGTCAATTCTCAGTAGCCTATCTCTATATCTCCATCGATCGAACATCACAAGTAGCATGGATGTCGTCCCTGGATGGATGTGAAGATGGAGGAGCTCTAATCCCATGCCCTAGCCTCCTAACATAATAGGATCTCGTACCAAGCACTTGATTATAGATCTCATCATCTATGGATGCGGTCAAGCTCTCTGGGATAGGCTAGGATCTAATGTCTATTATATGATCCTGAAAATTAAATTTATAGCTATTTTAAGTTTGTACTAAAAACAAAATGCAAATAAAAAAATAGTTGAAAAAACTTACATAAAACTCCTGGCTCCCGATCGTCCAGCCTTCTAACCATCGCTGATGTGTCCGCTGGTATATCTCGATCCTACTAGGAAGCTCATCACTCTCTACATCTCTCTGTAATTTAAAAATAATTAATAAAAAAATATAAATAGTTAAAGAGTTAATATATGATAAACAAAAAAATACTTACCATCTGCTCCATATTGCAAACAAATGGCCTCGAATCCCTACAATGCGAGACTATCTATCTTGCCCGATTTGCAACATTTTTGGCACATTGATCCTGCATAGTTAACATTCAAATTAGTCAATAAATAACTAAATTTAAAAATAAATAATATTTAATTATTAAATTTTTAATGAAAAAAAGTTACCTGATATGCTGGATCCTCGTACGTGCGGTATATGATAGTCCAGTCCTCTATAATAATGCTATCATATGGCTGTTATCACACTGCCTCCATCCCCTGGTCGTGCACTATAGCATACCAGTGGCGATGAATATGATGTCGGTACTCCTTGAAATGCGAGCATAAATGATCATCTACATCTCGTCGCACACGATCGTGCTAAATTAAATATTTAAATAAATATTATTACACTTGTAAGTGGCTATAGAAGATCTTTCTCTAAGGCCATGTAACCTGACGCCAATCAAAGAGCATCATCGGGGCATAACTGCGGCAAATAATGTCCAGCTTAGTCTACCATGGCTCGCACCATTCCCTAATAGGCCTGGTATAGCTTGGCAAAATCTCAATGCAGAGACACTATCCCTCATGCTTGCATCTCCAACACTCAAGGGCGAGGTTCTTCGACGGACCTCGCCCTTGCCTCACCACCGAAAGAGAATGGCCTGAAAAAATAATGAATAAATTATTAGTATAATAGCCATATATAAACCTAATAGGTAAATTAAACTCAAATTTTATTATACAAAAAAATTAAAATATCACTCGGGCCTGCTTGATCACTCAAACCCGCCTCAGTCGGACCCACCTGTATAGGGCTCTCCGATGACTCCAATGATGCAGTAGTGAAAATGAGGTAAGGCTCAGGAGTAGGCTGGAAAGTTAAACATCGTCGTATCCCTCCTGGTGCCATACCTACAATGCTTAAACTATGCATATAATTAACTTGACATATAAATGAATGTAATAATCAACAATAATAATGAAAAATGCATAAATGCTAATGAATAGATTTGTATTGTATACCATTATTGCAAGAGAAGATGCAACAAAGAATATAGATCTACTTATCAATATCCATATTTTTCTCAATTTATAGATCCTCTTTCGAATTATAATAATCGATTAATGTATCATCTTCCATCTCATCATCATTTATGAAATGATCATCGCCCTTCAAATCATCAAGGTTAAATACAAAATCATTTTCAACTTCATTGGATGGCAAATCAGCCCTATTCAAAGGAGCTGTCATAAGTTCTTCGTCAACAAGGTGCTCGATCAATATTTGTTCTTCTTCTTTAAAAGCTTCCTCTTCATGTAGATCTGAATTATTATCCATCTCTAGTCAGGTTGGTATGTCATATACGCTTTTAGATATTATTCTTTGTACGATATGTCAATCACCTCGATATTTCAGATCCTTTAAATATATTACTTGTTTCGCTTGAGTTGCTAATATATATGGCTCATTTTGGTACCATGTTCGTGCAAAATTTATACTAGTAAAGTATGAATCAATATGAATACCAATCTTCTTATTACTAATATCTCACCATTCACACTGAAATAGGAATATCGAATTTTTGAATCTATACTTCAATTCTATGATATCTATTAATACACCAAGATATTCAATCTCCTCTTCTTCTTCATATTCTATCATAGCAATCCCACTATTCTGGATCCATCTTTGCATCTTAAGCTCTCTTGTATGAAATCTCATTCCTTCAATAATGCAGGATGTGTAGTAGTTAACCCTTCGATCGAAATCACATGTTAAATTATACAACTCCTTGGTTGCACCTTCTTCTTTACTGAAATACTTAGATTTCATCTACAATATGGAAAAAAAATTATGTTGCTACAAGTAATTAATGCATGCATTAAAGAGCCATTCACAGAGTCCATTTTGGAGACCCTAGGACCGACTCTTGACTAGGAGTCTAAGGTTACATGAATACATGTATTAAATCATTATTAGATAGGATCTCATATCGAGATCCAATCCGAATTATGACCCAAATCTCGAATAGGATCCTGACTCATATCCTTGATTGAAACTCGATCCGAATCTCAGATCGAGATCCGACTTGGATCATGATCCGAATCTCAGATAGGATCCCAAGTCATATTCCTAATCAAAACTCGATCCGAATCTCAGACCAAGATCCAATCTAGATCATGACCCAAATCCCATATAGCTAGCATTCCGACTCATATCCCTGGTCGAAACTCGATTCAAATTCCAAACCGAATAGTTCATATGCATTAAAAATTAAAACCTTCGATTAATACAAATTAAAATATTAAATCATAATTATAATAAAATATAGGAACTAAATAAATAATAAGATTAAACTATAACAAGTAAAAGCATAAAAATATAATTAAAAACCTAACTATTTTAATTATAAGAAAAATCTAATTTTTAAATATTTTATCAATTTTTTTTAAAATTTATTTATCAATTAAATTATTATTATTACTACTACTATTATTATTATTACTACTACTACTTTTACTATTATTATTATTATTATTATATTTATTATTGTTATTACTACTACTACTACTTTTACTATTATTATTATTACTATTACTACTACTACTATTATTATTATTACTAATTTTACTTTTACTATTATTACTGTTACTATTAGTATTATTATTACTACTACTATTATTATTATTTTTATTATTATTATTTTTTTTACTATTATTAATATTACTATTTTTATTATTACTACTATTATTATTGTTACTACTACTAGTATTATTATTATTATAATTATCATTTTTACTATTATCATTATCATCATCATTATTATTATGCTTATTATTATTTTTTATGATTTATTAAAATTTAAAAAATTACTAAGGGCTAAACCCGTCGAAGCCCCCCAATGCCTGTGGCTCCCCTCCATTGCCCACCACTCGTGGCCCCCCTCTACGGCCTACGCACCCCCATTCGCGCCCCACCCTTTGCGGCCCCCCAGCCCCCTAGCCCCTATGCCGCCCACATACCCAATCATCGCGGCCCTCCACACCCCGCGGCTCCCCTCCGCCGCCCACAATCCATGGCTCCCCACCCGAACTATCACCACCGCCCCTCCACGCCCCATGCAACCCCATCCGCCCCCCACCCATCGTGGCCTCCCTGACCCCTCAGCCCCTACGCCACCCACGTACCTGACCATTGTGACCCCCACTCCCTGTGGCTCCCCTCCGTTGCCCACCACCTGTGGCCCGCCACCCGACCCATCATCACCACCGCCCCTCCATGCCCCATGCACCTCCCTCTACCTCACACCACCCATCCCATCACCAGTGCCCCTTGGTGCCCCACCCCTGACGGCCTTCCAGCCCCTGTGGCATCGGCCCTCCGCCTCCCACCACCAGCGGCCTCCACCAGGCCCATCAACTGCCATGCATGGCTTGTAGCCAATACCGATCCTCGACACCCCATCGCTCACTATCGACCACAACACGGCAACACACATGACCCTTAGATTGAAAGAACAAATTAAAAATAAAATAAATCTAACCCGCGACCGGCTAGGATTGAATTAAGTTATCTCTGATCGATTAAAGCATAGTGGCAGTGGCAACGACAGTGACAATGATGGCGGCAATGGGAGCGGCAATGGGAAATACGATCGCCAGCCGATGGAAGCCCAGGAGGAGGGGGAGAGAGGATGAGGGGGGCGAGAGAGAGGAGAGGAGAGGGTTTCAGGTCGAGAGAGAGTGGGTTTTGCGAGAGTGGGAGGCAGATATTTAAAGGATTTCAATGATGAAATATTTGCAACATAATTTTTGTCTCTAGTACTCTTATTTGCGATGGAACAAACATTTTCGTCACTAATCTTAGTTATTTACGATAAAAAGTTTCATCACAAATAATTTCATTGCTAATAATTCCTACCAAATATTTTATAAAATTATTTTTTCCCTCCAAAAAAAATAAAATAAGTTATTTGCGATGAAACCAAATTTTTATTGCTAATAATTAATTATTTGCGATGACATTTTCCATCACAAAAAATTTCATCGCTATTAATCTGCTGACAATAAATCATAAAAAGCTCTGAGTATTTACGACATAATATTTTCACCATAAATTCTTTTATTTATGATAGAAAATATTTTTTATCATAAAAAATTAATTATCTATGATAAAAATATATTTTTATCATAAATAATTTAATTTTTTATGATGAAAAATTTTATTGCTAATAATCCATTGCAAATACTTCGACCAAAATTTTAAATTAAAAAAATATGGACTATTTTAAAAACCAAGAAAAAGCAAAAATGCATTGTGCATAGCTAATGTGATGGGGTTGAGGGGTGCAAGTGCGTCTACTGTTAGCTAGCCCGCAAGTAAATTAATATTTTTTCTAAATTTTAAAGAATTAGTATTTTTGCATAAAAAAATTAGTATTCTTTTAAAATAAAAATTTTATTTTTTTTAAATATTATATAATTTTAAATTTTAAAGTCCATCTTCATCATTTATTATTTAAATAATTATCGTACAAGCACCGTCATAAAATATCACCTTGATCAAGTAGCTTTAGCTATGCAGATAAAAAAAATTTGATTTCGACAGTCACGAATAACCGCATGATAATCTGATAGATAGAAATCATCGATCAGTTCAAAAATTTACAATGATAATCTTTGTGATATTTGTAGCATACTAACAAAATTTTACTTCAATCATAGTCAATTTAGCATGAAATGATTTAGACCGTTAAATAAAAAATGAATGATTAAAACATTAATTGGTATGTGTTTATTAGATTATTTTTTTAGATAAATGATCTTAGCTAAGAGTTTGATCATTTTATGATGGTGATCGTAAAAAGCAAACCACGTGTATATAAACTATCTAAAACTACACGTCTCTTGATGCACATTCTTAAAGTTCTTAACTAATTATACTTACGCTTTTATAAAATATAATTAACATGGATAATTCATATACACAGATTTTAGATTTTACAATCACTACCATACAGATGATTAAAATAGTAGCAAAGATTATTTATTAAAAAAATATCTTATAATCGAACGTCATTTGGCCTTTTGATCACTCATTTTTTATTTAACGATCTAAATCATCTCATGCTAAATTAACTATCATAATTATATCCGATTGTAGTAAAATATTGATAGTATACTATAAATATTATAGAGATTATCATTGCAAATTTTTAGATCCATCAATGATTTTTATCTATCAAATCATCATACAATCAATCATGATCATCGAAATCAAATTTTATCGATCTATATAGCAAGAGCTACCAGATCGAGGCAAGATTTTGTGATGGTGCTTACACAATAGCTATTTAAATAATGAATGATGAAGATGAGATTTAAATTATAAAATTATATAATATTCAAAGAAAAATAAAAAAAATTTAAAAAAATACTAATTTTTTAAAATTATAAAAAATATACTTTTTTTGCTTGCGGGCGAGCTAACAGTGGATGCGCTCCGACCCCTCAACCTCGTTGCATCAATCATGCATGGCATATTTTTGCTCTTCTTTTTATTTTTAAAGTAGTCAACATTTTTTTTAATTTAAAACTTTCCTCGACCTATTTGCGATGGAGTATTAGCAATGGAAAATTTTCATTGCAAATGAATGATTATTAATCCATCTTTTTATTTTTAAAAAAGTATTTATTAATGGTAGCTTATTAGTGATATAAATTTTTTATCGTAAATAATCGATCATTTATGATGAAAGTTTTTTCCATTGCTAATGATCTATTATTTATGACAGAAAGTTTCCATCGCTAATAATCTATTTTTTTTAATTTTTTTAAAATTATTTATTAATGATAGATAATTAGCGATGAAAACTTTTCCTCATAAATAATAGATCATTTATGATGGAATATTTATTAATGGAATATTTATTAAAAATTATTATTTACGATAGAAAGTTTCTATCACTAATAATTCATCTTTTTTATTTTTTAAAAATATTTATTAATGATAGATTATTTATGATGGAATATTTTTTCATAAATAATTGATCATTTATGATGAAAATTTATTTTCCATCGCTAATAATCTATTATTTATGATAAAAAATTTTCATCATTAATATTTCATCTTTTTATTTTTTAAAAAATTATTTATTAATGGTAGCTTATTAACGATGAAAATTTTCATCACAAATAATAGATTATTTATAATAAAAATTTATTTTCCATCACTAATGATCTATTATTTATGATAAAAATTTTCATCGCTAATATTTCATCTTTTTATTTTTAAAAATTTATTTATTAACAACACCTTACTTTTCATCATAAATAATTGATCATTTATGATGAAAATATTTTTTCCATCGCTAATGATCTATTATTTGTGATGAAAAAGTTTTCATCGCTAATATTTCATCTTTTTATTTTTAAAAAATTATTTATTAATGGTAGCTTATTAGCGATGGAAACTTTTCATTGTAAATAATCGATCATTAGCAACAAAATTTTTTTTCATCATAAATCATTGATTAGTTATGACTAAAAAAATTTTTCATCATAAATAATAATTTATTATGATGAAATTTTTTTCCATCGGTAATAAGCTTATTTGCAACAAAAATTTTTTTGACGTAAATAAATCCATCGCAAAAGATCTATTTTGTTGTAGTGCTCAGATGATATCTTTTGTTCCTCAATACTCACCAATAGTTGATGTTTTATACTAGAGAGGATGTCGATGAACCTTTCAGATACTTTTTGAACTACTTCCACTACCACCCTTTCAATTAAATTTTCTTGATAAAAAATAGAGAACGGTGTAGAAAAATGACTTGGAGGCCCTTGTGGAGTATGTGGAGACCCAGGCATGGTGAATGAAGGTCCAGCTATAGAGGATGATGGTGGAGGAGGTGGAGACCTATGCTCCTCAGATTCATTCCTAGTAGGTGATGGTGGAGGAGGTGGAGACCTATGCTCCTCAGATTCATTCCTAGTAGCAACTTCTTCATCTGCCCTTATCCATCTATCATCCTTTTTCATAAATTTCATTCTATTCAAAGTTCTCTCATTTATATAGTCGGTGTGCGCCAACTTCTTGAAGTCTTCATCTTCTAGATTAACATAAAAATTTTTGAAAATCAGAGTGAAAATCATCCCGTAGAGCAGACATGCTTTGCTTTTATTGGCTGTCCTTTAACTGTTGAAGCATTAGTGATGGAAAGTTCATGGGTGTCCCGGTTACCAAGTAGAACATAGCAGCTAGTTCTTTCTTTCCAATCCAGTCAGGTCTTTCTATCTTTCAAAAAATTATATGACTCACAATGCAATGTAATAATATTATTTCCACTGAGAGATGACGTGAGACTAATTGTTGATTTTTATCTACATTTTTTCTTTCCAAAATGCACTTTAAAGCTTCAATTTTATTTCTCAAATTCAGAAAACTATCTCCAGACCTAGGTACCTCTAAGAGTTGCCCTATCTTTCTCTTATTCAAGGAGATGTGTACTCTTTTAACAACAGATTCTATCCTTGATGCTTGCTCAAAGCTAATATTCTCAAAGAACTCTCTAATTAGATCTGGATAGAGATTTACCTCAAGAGTACACAGCTTCTCCCAGCCTTGCTGCCTGATCCATAATTCAATATAGAAATGTTCCCTATCTAGGTATCCAATGTCAACATTTCAATCCATTGGAATTGTCCTCATGGTGACGAAGAGTCGAGCATGTGAAAAAGAGGCGGACGGAGATGCTTGGGCTATGTCCTGCTATCGCTTTTCCTAGCTTCAGTCGAAGGAGTGACGGACGGTCTTTGGGCAGTGGTGATCTTCCTCTTTGGAGCTATGGGGATCTTGGATTTGGACAGAATGGACAATGGAATAGAGATTTAGGAGGTTTGGAGGAGTGGATGGGAGTTTGGAAGAGTTTTGGAGGAGAGGTCTCAAAAAAATGAAAGAAATGAATGAGAGAGGGGATCTCTTGGAAGTTTGATTAAAAAGGGCCCTACAAAATTCGAGAGCTCTAGTCTTAAAGATCAGACGTCTTGAAAAATCGAGAGCTCTCGCTTTTAAAGCAAGAGGTCTCTAAACATAGTCGAGAGGTCTCGTGTATAAACTGAGACTTCTCGAGCATAGGAGGAAGAATCAGAATAAAAATAGAAATTTCAAGGCGACTTTTCTTGATTTTTAAAGATTGAATAAGGGATATTTAGGATGATAAAAGGGGACAAAAAACAATCCAATAAATTCAAGATTAAGTAATTTTATAGAGAATCACATATACCAAGTTCATCCTAGATTTTTGAGAATCTATCTTCATTGAGAGATTTTGTAAAAATGTCAGCTAGTTGATTTTTGGTTGACACAAATTCAAGCAAAATACTGTTGTTTTGAACATGATCTCTTTTGAAGTGATGTCTAATTTCAATGTGCTTGGTTCTTGAATGTTGAATAGGATTTTTTGTCAAGTTTATGGCACTAGTGTTATCACACCTAATGAGTATCTTGTTTTGTTTAATTCTAAAGTCTTCGAGTTATTGCTTGATCCATAGTATTTGAGCACAACAACTTTCCGCAGCAACATATTTGGCCTCAGCCATTGATAATGCTATAGAATTTTGCTTCTTACCATACCAAGAGATCAAATTTGGTAGGTGCCACTAGTACTTTTTCTATCTATTCTACATCATTCATAGTCTACATCAGTGTATCCTATCAATTCAATGGAGGATTATTTTGAGTACTAAAGTCCTAGATTATATGTGTAGATCAAATATCTAAATATTTTCTCGATAGTTAGTAAATGAAATTCTTTAGGATTAGATTGAAATCTAGCACATATGCAAATACTAAATAATATATCATGCCTACTTACAGTTAAATAGAGTAGGGATCTAATTATACTTCTGTAGAGCTTTTTATTTATGGTCGTACCATTTTTATCTTTGTCGAGTTTGCATGAGGGGCTCATTGGTGTGCCGATCTCTTTTTTTCTCAGCATTTTCTTGATGTACTTTATTTGGCTAATGAAAATGCCTTTCTTTGATTGTTTGATTTATAGTCCAAGGAAGAAGTTCAGCTCTCCCATCATGCTCATTTCAAATTTGCCCTACATTAACTTTGCAAACTCTTGACAAAGAATTTCATTAGTAGCTCTGAATATAATGTCATCTACATCTATTTGAACTATAAGAAGATCATTATTTTTTCTTTTAAAAAATAATGTAGTATCCACACTTCATCTAATAAAATTATTTTATAATAAAAATTTACTTAATCTCTCATATCATGCTCTAAGTGCTTGTTTAAGTCCATATAGTGCTTTATTTAATTTGTACACATGATTAGGAAGTGAGTGATTTTCAAAATTGGGTGGTTGTTCTACAAAAATTTCTTCAGCGATATAACCATTCAAGAAAACACTCTTTACATTCATTTAAAATAATTTAAAATTCATGTAGCAAGCAAAGGCAAGTAATAATCTAGTAGCCTCTAATCTTGCTACAAGAGCATCTATTTCATCAAAGTCAATCCCTTCTTCTTGATTATATCCCTTAGCAACTAGTCTAGCTTTATTTCTTACTACATTTTCATATTCATCTAATTTGTTCCTAAATACTCATTTTATGCTAATTATAGGATGATCAAGGGGTCTATTTACAAGACTTCATACATTGTTTCTTTCAAATTGGTTTAGTTCATCTTGCATAGTTAGCATCTAATTAGAGTCTTTTTAAGCTTCTTCTATGTTCTTAGGTTCTATTTGAAAGAAAAAAACAAGATAATCAAATATATCTTTTAAAAAAGATCTTATTCTTACCCCTTATGAAGGATCACTTATAATCAATTCTCTTGGGTGATTATGTGTATACCTCCACTCCTTAGGTAGATCTCCATGATCATTAGATGTTTCATTTTCATCATCCTTATCTTTTTCAATGGTTGTTGTAGACTTACCTTTGTCATGAATGTTGTTCTCTTTCAAGTTTAGCTCCTTCATTCCATCTTCGAGAATTCCTGTGTCATCATCAAAAATATCTTCTTTTCTCGAAGATTGATTGTCAGCTTTATCAAAAATGATACGAATTGATTCTTCAACAACAAATGAATGTTTGTTGAAGATTCTATATGCTTTACTAGATGTAGAGTATCCAAGAAAAATATCCTTATCAGTCTTAGTATCAAATTTACCTAGGTTGTCCTTACCATTATTATGAATGAAGCATTGGCAACCAAAAATATGAAAATAATTAATATTAGATCTTTTTTCTTTCCAAAGCTCATAGAAGGTTTTCTTTAAAATTAGATGAATAGAAACTCTATTAAGAATGTAACATGCTGTATTAATGGCTTTAAGCGAAAGGTATTTGGATAGATTTCCTTCACATAACATGGTACGGGCCATGTCAATTAAGGTTCTATTTTTTTTTCAACTACTCCATTTTGTTGAGAAGTCCTTGGTGCAGAAAAATTATGTTCTATACCATGTTCATTGCAAAATTCTTCAAAAAATTTATTTTCAAATTCTGTGCCATGGTCACTACGAATACAAACTATAGTTGAGTTCTTTTCATTTATTACTTTCTTGTAAAACTTTGAAAATATTGAAAAAGCTTCATCTTTGTGTGCTAAAATAAAACCAATGTAAACTAGAAATAATCATCAATAATGATAAGACCAAATCTCTTTCCTCCTAGGCTTGTAGTCTTAGTAGGTCCAAATAAGTCCATACGTATCAATTCAAGAGGTCTAGAAGTTAAAATCATATTTTTATATTTGAAACCCCCCCTAGTTTGTTTTCCAAATTGGCAAGCATCACAAATATGATCAAATTTAAAATTCAGTTTTGGTAACCCCTTAACTAAATCTTTGTTAAGTAATTTAGATATAGTATGCATGCTTGTATGACTTAATCTATGGTGGCAAAGCCAACTAGTTTCTTTGATATTAGCATTCATTGCAACTAGGCATTGACCACTCTTCATGATAATTTCATCAAGATTTATCAATGTAGATGTTGCCATGCCAAAATTTAATGAATTTTAAACTATCATCCAAAGAACTAGATATTTTGCATAAAGAAGATTCAAAAGATACTCTAAAACTTTTATCACAAATTTGACTAATAATGAGCAAGTTATATTTTAAATTATCAACTAATAATACATTATCTATAAAGGTAGAAGGAGTAATCTGAATTTTATCAATGTCAATTATTTTTTCTTTGCCATTATCGCCAAAGGTGACTACTCCCTCTTCCTTCCTTTCTAGGATGAAGAATTGCTCCTTATCATCCGACATATGCCATGAACAACCGCTATCCAAGTACCACTCATGTTTAGATCCTTAGGCTATAAGGCATTCCTACACAAACAATCAAGTGATAGTTTTAGATATCCAAGTCTTTTTGAGTCTTGGGTTAGTGGTCATGGTTTCTTTTGGAACCCAAATTCTTTTAACTTATTTTCTACTAAATTTTTTAATATTACATTCAAATGCCTTATGTCCTACTTTTCTACATCTAAAGTAAGTGATATATGAAGTACTAATTAATATGGGTGTAGTGAAAATTTTTTTTAGAAACTTAGTTTTGTCTTTAGGTTTGTATCCTAGTCCGTCTTTATTATAAACTCTTCTTTGATTATTTAGAATCATTTACAATTTTTCAGAACTACAAGTAAATTTATCAACTAGAGGTTTTAATTTATCCAATTCATCCTTTAGGAATTTGTTTTCTTCTTTTAACTTATTGTGGTTACTAATTACTTCTTTCTTTTCTTTTAAATGAGTTTGATTCATTTTCTTAAGATTTTTATTTTTTGTACTAATCTTCTTAAAATCTTTCATTAAGTTATAAAATGTATCTTGAAGCTCATCAAAAGTAAAATCTGCATCAAGAGTGGAAGATACCTCATCATCTTCTGCCATGAAGCATAAGTTTGCTTCGTTTTGGTTTTCTTCCTCCGAACTTGACTCGTCGCTGTTGCTCTAAGTCACTAACATAGCTTTCTTCTTCATTCTTTTTGGTGCCTTCTTCAACTGAGGATATTTAGCCCTAAAATGTCCTGGCTTCTTGCATTCATAACAAGTGGACTGATCCTTTTCCTTTTCTTTTTCTTTCTTCTTGCTAGCTTCTCCTCTAGTGAAGCTCCTCTTCTTGAATCCTTGTCTTCTTTTTTGCATAAACTTCTTAAATTTTTTGACCACCAGGGCCATATCTTCATTATTCTCCTCATTGGTGGACAAATCATCTTCTTCGTCAGCTGCCATGGATTTCAGTGCTATTATTTTTTTTCTTATTGTCTTCTTCATTATGCCGATCCATAGCAAGCTCATGTGTCATCAAAGATCCAATGAGCTCCTCTAGAGATAGAGTGTTCAGATCTTTAGTCTCCTAGATGACTGTCACCTTGGCTTCCCATGTCCTAGGCAAAGACCTGAGAATCTTTCTTACCAATTCATTGTTAGTATAAACTTTTTCTAAGCTTTTCAAACCATTTATAATATCAGTAAATTTTGTGTATATGCTAGTAATAGATTTAGTAGGGTCCATTTTAAATAATTTATATTGGTGGACTAGCATGTTTATCTTGATTTCTTTGACCTGATTTGTCCCTTCATGCGTGACCTTAAGTCTATCCCAAATTTTTTTTATAGAATTGCAAGTAAAAATTCAGTTAAACTCATTTGCATCAAGGACACAATAGAGTACATTCATTATCTTGACATTTAATTGGACAAGTTTCTTATCTATTTCATTCCAATCCTTCTCCGACTTAGGAGAGGATGTGCCATTGACAATGATTGTAGGTGTGTGTGGTCCATTGACAATGATACTCCATATGTCATAGTCGAGGGCTTAAATAAAAATGTGCATGCGAGTTTTCCAATAGGTATAGTTGGATCCATTGAAAAGAGATGAACTATTTATGGATTGCCCTTTGGCAAGTGAACCTCCTAGTTGAGTTGACATGATCTTTATCTCTAGTTGATAAAATCAACAATTAGTGAGAACCAAGGCTCTGAAACTGATTCTATATAAATTAAAATTTGACTCCTCTGTAGAACTCTAAATTCTACTTATTCCACCTTTGAGATCTCCATTCTCCATATGGCATCCTCCATCTTCTATTCTCCACCAATCCACTACTCTTCATACTCGACACCACTACTAATTAGTGCTATCAAAAGCTCAGATCTCTTCTGTTTGCTTCTATGGAAGATTGACTTAGGCATCAGAGAGTCCATCGTTGGTGAACCCCCAACATGAGGACTTTCCTGTCTTTGATTTTTCTATAGGATCTAGCTCAAGGGACTGACCAAGGATCCAACACTGGCATCCGACTTGGAAGATCTCGACCAGTCGTTCCTACGTCCATTACTCTCTTCCAGCTCTAGTTCAGTAGCTTAAGCCAGTTCAACTCTTCGATGGCAATAGATTGGCACTAGAAGAAGGACATCGACCTATATCTGAGGTCCTGAGTTTTTCTATCTTTGTTGTTCGAGTATGAAGAATAAGAAGAATATGGCAACATCATCTGCCACCCTTCCGAAGGTACCTATGAAACACGTTGCCCCTGACCAAGGTCATCGAGATCTCAACAATCTGGAGGTTTTGGCCATCCTGGGTGTCACCTCCGATTAGTTCCAACAACTCCTGCAGTAGGTCCAAGCACCGGCCATCATAGTGCAAGCCTGCAGCAAGCAGTTGATCAACCCACTCTAGTGCCGAGTGATCATTTAGTCCCAATGCATCCTGATATTCCTCCTCTCTCAAGGAGCCTGAGGTGGAGCAACCAGTCCCACCCCACTGGCCCAGTAGAAGTTTTCTGGATCTTTCAATCCATCCATTGAAGCCCTGAGCAAGCTTTCCTTCATCATCACCCTCGACTATCTGATTCAAGAGAGATGACCCGTGTGCCTCGACTTTACCCTAAGGATAGCAAGCAAGGCAAGGAGTGCAAACTCTTATCTCCTTCTCTTTCACTCTCTTCTTCCTTGTAAGATGCCTCCTCAAGTGGATCTGCGAGTCATTGGCCCAGGAGGAGATCTAGGCGATAAAACTAGCTAAATCAAAAAATTCAAGAGGTGACCACTACCTCAAAGTCCTCCACCAATACTAGCTAGCTTTAGGAGGAGAACCCTTGTTTACCACTTGCCCTCTCTTCATAGAGTAGATCATGAGGGGGCTGATCTCTCGCTGCTTTAAGGCACCATCAATGGGGGTATACGATGGCACTATCAACCTCTATTACCACCTGGAGAACTTTAAAGCCCTCATGATGCTGCAAGGGGCCCTAAATGTTTTTCTATATATGCAAGTCTTTCCCTACCACTTTTCAGAGTGCTGCTCAAGTTTGGTACACTAGACTCTGGTCAAACTCTATCCACTCTTTCAATGAGTTCGATCATCAATTCATTGCTTAGTTTTAGAGTAACAGGAAGCCAAGAAAGGACAGAGACATTCTCCTCCATCAACTAGGAGGATGGAGAATCTCTCCGAAGCTACATAAGTTACTTCAAAGCAGTCATATTGAAAGTCCACAATCTTGATCATTTGATCGCGATGTCAACCCTTAAGAAGAGGCTGAAGGCAAATAACTTCTACTTTCTCTCTCAAAGTGGTTTCTCCATGACTTCACCAAGCTTCTCACCCATGTTGATAAATATATCAATAGTAAGGAGGAGATGGTAAAGAAGCAAAAGGAAAAGGTAAAGTAGAAGAGGGCTAAAGGATCACCCTACTCCCCAACCAAAGAAGTAGAAGTATGACAAGAAGCCTCTCCATCATTCTTGGAGCCCTCAACATTTCAAGGACTTAATGCTTTTGAACACTTCTCAGAGGCAAATTTGATGGAGATCAAGAATTAGGATATTGTCCAATGGCCTAAAAAGATGAGCCTATGGTCCTAAGTAACCAGATAAAGTGTTGCCACTTCCATCAAGATCATGATCATGATATTAAGGGCTATTTCAAGCTAAAGAAGAAAATTGAGGCCCTCATCCAGTAGGGTTACCTATGGGCCTACATCGACCATCCAAGGGATGCTGAGGCTAAGGGTGACAAACACCAACCTGCACTCAAGCCTTCGATCTACACAGGCCCATCGCTGAAGTCATCCAGATCATTATGGAAGGATTTATAGCTAGAGGTGAGAGCTCCTTCGTGAGGAAGGCCTATGCCCGTGTGGCCCAGGTGGGGGGCCCTATACCAAAGAGGCATATGTTATATGAAGTCATCTCTTTCTTAGACGCTAATGCTGAAGGCATCCGAACCCCTCATGATGATGCAGTAGTTATTTCCATGATCTTACAAACTATGATATATAAAGAATCTTTGTGGATAATGAAAGCTCTAAAGACATCTTATTTTATAATGCTTTTTGTAAAATGAATCTGCCCATGGAGTAGCTTCGAAAAACCAATTCTCTCTTAGTTTTTAATTTGGATGATGCCATCTCCATCAAGGGTGCTGTGATCCTATCTGTCATAATGGCAAAGCAAGCTCCAAGGTAAGCCATTGTGATCCTATCTGTCATAATGGCAAAGCAAGCTCCAAGGTAAGCCATGGTTATGCTTAACTTCTTAGTGACAAAGGTAGTCTCCACTTACAATGCAATTCTAGAGAGGCCTGACTTGAATGCTCTTTGAGCTATTATCTCTACTTACCACCTGTTGGTGAGATTCCCTACCATTAAGGATTAAGTGAGCTTTGGGGCAATCGGGCCTTGGCCAGGCATCACTTTGTCACCTCTCTTAAGGGCAAGAAGTCGAGGGAGGCCTTGCCTATCAAAAGCTTTGATGCCCATGATGAGCAAAAATAGTAGCATAGAGAGTCAGCCGAGTAGCTTATCTCCATCTCCTTGCATGAGCATAACCTGAGTAGAATGGTCCAGACTGGATTGCAACAAGATGAAGCCTCCTGAGTCAAGCTCCTAAGCTTCCTGTAGGCCAATGCTGATGTTTTCGTATGATCGGCTAAGAAGATACTGGCATCGAACTGGAGGTCATAGTGCACTGCCTGCACATCGACCCACTGCATTGATCAGTGCGATAGAAGAAGCAAAGCTTCACCCTTGAGCACCAACAAGCCATCAAGCAGGGGGTGGATAGCTCCTAGTAGCAAGCTTTATCCACAAGGTTGTCCTTGTCAAGAAGGCGAATGAAAAGAGGCAAATATATATGGACTTTTCTTATTTAAATAAAACTTGTCCATAAGATAATTTTTCTTTGCCCAGGATAGATCAACCCGTTGATGCTATTGCAAGGCAGCAGATGTTTAGCTTCATAGATGCCTTCTCTAGATATAACCAAATCCCTAGATGACATTCGAGGATAAGGAAAAGACAACTTTCATCACAGACCAGGGTTATACTACCACAAAATTTTACCCTTCAACCTAAAGAATGCTTAAGCCACCTACTAGTATGTTATCAACAAGATCTTCAAAGATCAGATTAGTCACAATATGGAGGTATACGTAAATAATATGCTGGTAAGAAGCTGCTAAGTGGAGTAATATGTAATGGATCTCAAGGAAACCTTTCAAATCCTGAGCAAGTATCGCATGAAGCTCAACCCGAACACATGCGCCTTCAAGATAGCCTTGAAAAAGTTCATTGCCTTCATGGTTACCCATCATGAGATCGAGGCAAATATGGAGAAAATCCAAGCCATCTTGGAGATATCACCCCCAAGGACTTAGAAGTACAGTACCTCACGGGACAAGTGGCTGTGCTAAGCAGGTTTGTGGCTAAGTTAATAGAGAAGTCCTTATCATTCTTCAAGAACTTAAACCAGATCAAGGATTTCTAGTAGATGGTCGAGTGTCAAGCCACCTTTGATGAGCTTCGAGTGTGATAAATATTAAAAAATCCTAATAAAAATATTAAATTATAAAATAATTTATTTTAATTTTAAGAAATTGATATTTTTATTAATTTTTTATAGGAAAGAAGGTTGTCAACAGGAAGAGCTTAATTTTCTGATTCAAATGAAAAAAATTTCAAGCAAAAAGAACTTCAAATAAGCTCGATATCAATTTTAAAAGAAAAAAATTAAAAAATAATAATAATTAAAGCCAGCCAGTCCAGACCAAATTGGTTCAGAAAATTGGCTAAGTTGATTTGGCCTAACCACAACACACAACAAACCAACCGCAGACCATCCGGCCCAGCTAACATCAGAATCATCGCGGCATATGGTGGACCGCTATAGTGCGGGGTGTGAGGGCAAAACGAGGATTTCATGCAGTAGAGCATGCTTTGGTTGGCGAACGTTGGCATGGTCTATACAAAGCCTAGCTCATGCACGGTCTACCCAAGATGAATGCTCGATCCGATGGTTGAGGGTGTTGCATTTTGATCTGAGGGATGAGAAGAAGGCACTGATGGTTTGATGTCTATCCAATGGCTAGAATTGATCTAGGGCTCTTTTTGACTGGTTTCGGAAGTTTTAAACCCAATTTCAAAAGGATTTCAACCCAAGACCACCTTTTTCTCTATTTAAAGCCTATTGTCGATTAAAAAAAGTAGAACCTAGAAGATAAAGAAATAGAGAGAATAGTTTGGGAGAAATAGAGAGAGGGAGAGTTACTTTTATTTTACTTTTTTCTTTCTTCTTTCTTTCTCTTCTTTTTTTTTCTTCAAGATCAAGCAAGTAGCTCTCTTCTCCTTCATCAAATTCTACACATCAAGAGCAATGGACAGCAAAAATTTAGCAACAAGCAGTCTACTGTTTGATTTTTCTTATGTTTTCTATTTTATTTGTTGTTTTTTATTCTTTTACCATGAACTAAATTTCTTTTACTAAGACTAAGATGTAGCCACTCTTTTAATACAATATTTAGTATGATTTAAATATTATTTTATTCGTAAGGAGTATATAAATCTATTTTTAATGCTTTTAGATTACTAGCCATCTTCTAATTGATTTGATGAACATAGATGATATGGACCAAGTACATCTATGCTATTGCTTCTTGATTTATATACTTTATATTTTGAATCGAATTAAGATTCATATGCATGCAAAAATTTTAGTACAATTTGGATGCAATGTATTTTATTAGAGAATTTCACAAAACTTAAGGCATCAATATTTATTTAAGTTATGCTTGGACCAAAGGATAGTTAATAAATATTGATAGTTTTGTTACACTTAGACCGAAGAATAGTGAATATTCTAGAAAACTCCACCATCACATGAAACAAAATTAACCTAATTATCTGAATATTGTATTGACTGAGTTGGTGAACCGATTGCCTTAGCAACCTATTTCTCTTGAATTCAATCCTAATAATTATACCTTCTCTATCTTCTTATAATTTATTAATTATTTCTTTATTTCTTTTTTTTTTATTTCTTATAATCGACTCTCTAAATAAAGTCTAGAAAAAAATTTTTCAGTACTTATTTTTCAATCCTCTAGGGACGATACTCTACTCATATACTTTATTACTTAATCTACTGGTGCACTTGCCATAGTGATAGATTTGCATGCATCAAGAGTATCTTATGTCGGCTCCGCTCCTGACTAGGCCATCTATCAGGGTGATGTTGTACTTGTATCTTGTTGTCTCCCATATAGCTATAAGCTCAATTCTGATCTAGGAGGAAGGTGGTGCATGTGTAGAAGCCAGCTTACTACACCAGTAGGGGTGCTGCGAGATGTAGAGACCAGATGCCCCAAGGTGGAGAAGATTGCCCATGCTTTGGTGATCTCAACACGAAGGCTCCGATCTTATTTTTAGGTCATTATGTTGACCAAGCAACCCTTGAGGCAAGTCTTATAGAGGCTGGATGCCTCGGAGAGGTTGACCAAGTGGGTTGTGGAGCTTGAAGAGTCTAATTTTCAATACCAACCTTAACCATGTATCAAGATTCAAACCCTAGTAAATTTCCTTATGGAGTGTACACTCTTAGAGGAGATCGAGGCTATACTAAAATCTTCTGACTCCATGCTTGCGAGCCCTTGGATGCTGCATGTTGATGGATCATCCTCACCAAAGGTGCTAGAGCTTAGGTTGATCCTTGTCGGTCCTGATGGCATTGTGATAGAGAACACCCTCTATTTTAACTTCAAAACTATAAATAATGAAGCGGAGTATGAAGCACTCTTGACTGAGTTGAGGCTCGCCCAATAGCTTAGAGTTCCATAACTTTAGGCCTCAGTGACTCCCAACTGGTGGTTGGTTAGGTTTTAGGGAGAGTACGAGATGAAGGCACCCTCTATAGGAAAATATTTATAGAAGGTACAAGAAATAATATTTTCTTTCAAAAAGTTTGAGATTTTTTAGATACCTAGATTGGAGAACATCCAGATGGATCTACTGATGAAGCTGGTGTTGCCCAAAAGATAGCAACATAAAAGAAGGGATGAATTGGATTCTTTAAAAAATTCAAACCAAATTAAGCTCTAAACAAGTATATGCAATAATTTGAGCTAACTTAAGTGTTACTGAGGTGCATGTAATGCAATAATGGAAATAGGATATAAAGATTGCAATTCATAAATTAAAACTATGCAAAGCAAGTATTGATTGCAAGTAAGATAAATAAGTCAAAGCACAATACAAACACACAATAACTTATAGTAGTGGTTCAGTGCAACCCCACAACTATATCCACTCTCCAAGCTTTCTTAGGAGATTCTACTATAATCTCTCTGATTATAGTGTATCTATTATTCTGGACTCACAAACAAATTCGGTTGGTTTTTCAAGTTCATCAATCAGAATCTTACACCGATTATTTTTCGAACTCATAATCAATCTAATTGATTTTATAAGCTCACCAACCAAAATTTATAATATCCAATTTTGAACTTGGATGGACCTAATCTCTAAGTTTTTTCTCCAAAGAAACTTGTAATAAAATCAAAATACAAGTAAAAAATTTTAGTTTAAAACAAAAACAAAAAATTAAACTCTTTAAGTGTGAAGAAAAGGCCGAAAGATTGGCTCTTTGAAGCTTTGCTTTATTTTCTTTGAAGCTTGAGAGGATGTGTTAAATGTTAGAGAAGATATCTCTTGAATGCCTTCTGAAATCAGTGCATGAATCCTCTCTTTTCTCTCTTCTTTTGATGTGCAATAAGGTTTACTCAAATCTAAAATGATTTCTCTTTATACTATCTTGATCTTACTTTTCAAATTTTTTTTAGCCTTTAATAGTCTTGAAGATGGCTAGAGAAGGAGTTTTGGCCATTGGAAGGACTAAGCTAGCCATTGGAGTGAAGAAATAGCTATTAGAATCAATTTTGTATAGTTTTGAAAATTCTGCAGAACTAGCCGTTGGAGCCTTGAGTCGACTCAGATAGGATTCAAGTCGACTCGAATGACATTCGAGTCCACTAGGTCAAATTTTTGGAAAATACACTCTTTGACTTTTTCTAAGAACTTTAGCTCAAATAATTCATGTTGACTTGAGCTGCCGCTCGGATTTCTACGAGTCTACTAAAATTTTTGGTGCTGAAAAACTATTTTCTATCTCTTTTTTTGTGGAGTTGATTCAGATGGGATTTGAGTCGACTCAAAAGTATGTTGGCTGAAACTTTGGAATGTTGGAGGTTTTTCTTCTATTTTTCACTTGAGTCGACTCGAATAGAATTTGAGTTGACTCGAATAACAGCCAACTAAAAATTTTTGAATATTTTTTTGCATGAGAGGCTTTTTTATCTCAACTTTTGAGGACCTCTTCCACTTTGATTTTCATGATCTTTCACAATATGTAGGCTTCCAAAAACTTTTTATTTAAGTTTCATTTAGTTGTTTAGATCCATTCTTTGAAATCCTTAGCCCCTTTTTATGGTATTTCTTTTATAAATGATTTCTTTATTTTAAGCATTTGAAAAATTCTATATTCACTCATAAAATTCATGATTAGTATCATAATCACTCAAAGTTTTGGAATCATCAAAATCAATCATAGGATCAACAATCTTCCTTTTTTTGATAATGATATAATTTTGAGTATATATGTAATAAAAATAAATAATATATTTCAATTAAATTAATATGAATCATGAAGTGATAGATTAAATACATGAATATATGCTTCATGAATATTCTCAATTAGTTTTTAGTTTATTGCATATTTCATATATACTCATTTCGAAAGAGAGTCTTAATTAAATCAATGAGCATTAAGATTTTGAGCATCAAGTTAACATCTTAAGCATTAATTTATTAAGTTTCTTAAGCATATACTCAACATTACTCTCTCACTTTTTGACAGCATCAAAAAGCTCATGGGAAGGATTAGAATGATCATCAAATTCAATCAAGTTGAATTTAAAGGAGTATCAAGTTGAAAGATGTATCAAATTTAGAAAATCAAAATTAAGTTAATTTCAAGAATATATCAAATTCAAAACTTATGGCACATCTCCCATTTTCAAAAAAAAATATCTTTTTATTTGAAATATGCTCAAAACTTTTCTTCATTTTCAAAATTTAACTAAATTTAGATACTAAAAGCTCTCTACCCTTTTTTGAATGAATTGGATTCTTCAATCAAGTTTTCAATCATAATTGTCCCCTTTGAAAATATAATCAATTCGTTAATCAGATTTTCATATTCAAATACTTTATACTTTAAGAGTTCAAGAAGAATAAAGCTTTTCAAATGTTTGAGCCATGAAATCAAGCATAACATTTACTTCAATATTCATTCTTTCCTTTCTGTAACAAATATCAGTCAATTAAATTAAGAAAAAAATAATATTGGGAATGTATTAAGCAAATCAATGGTCCTAACATAGAGTATTAGAGCAAATGAGAGTTACCTTTTCAAATTTATTTTTTGAAAACCTCGATACAAATAAGTTTATAAAAATTTCTCAAGGCACATCAAAAAATTAGTATCATATTCGGAGTTATAAGTATATTTCAAAATCAGATTCATAAATATATATCAAAATTATTTCTTGGAGCAAGAAGAATGATAGATGTTTTAATTCAGTTTAATTCTAATTAATTGTCAAGAATGATTGGGTAATCATGTCATGTAAATCAAATTAAGTGATCAAAAGCACATAAAAGCTCAAATTAACAAAGGTATAATGTAATGATATATGAATTTAAGATCAAAATTTATTTTTCTCAACACTAATTAATCAGAATTTTCAATCCAATTAGGATAAAGTACAAAAAGCATTTCTCCCATATTTTTGAGATTAGATACTAGAAAATTTATTTTTTTTAAATATCTTAATAATATTTTTCCTCCTATTTTTCATAATTAATGCTAGATAATTTTACTTTTCAAACTTTTTCCCCCTTTCCTTTCAAACTAGGAAGTTCAACATGAATTTAACCTTCAAATTTAGATTCTCTAATTTTTAAATTTAGATTTTCACATTCAAATACATTTTTAATTAACCAATTATTTCTTCTTTAATGTTTTTCTCTTCCTTAGTTTTGCAAGCAAGAACATTTTAAAATTAAGCACAAGACAAAAGTGTGAGCATCAATTGAGTGAACTAAGCATTGATTAATCCAAATATCATTAAACATAGCATTCACTCAAATAGAGGCCAAAATTTTCAAAAGTTTTCTTTTCATTAATTTCAAAAGATGTTTACAAAGAGATGTATACAATGAGATAAACATCAAAAGACCTAAAAGTATGACATGCATGTATGACTACCGAAAAATGGATTCTTAGGGAGAACTAAGGTTCTACAATGCATGTCCTAGCATCCTAACAGAAGATGGTCTAGAGGCTCTATGAAGATGGTGCAGACTAAGATGGGGATGGTGATTTGGTGACTCCTAATGGCTCACCTTTGCTGTAAGTCCTCACCATATAGATGGTCTAAATAATTTGATTTGCCTCCTCTTTCATATGTGTGAAGGTCTCTTATGCAAATCTCTGTATCTCTATCCTGACCTCACCCATAATCATTGAAGTGATCCTCTCGATCCATGCATTCACGTCTAGTCTAGAAGAGGGTCTATTAGATGTATCTAGACAAACGCCTCTGCCTTTGTCTCTACTATCTGATCAGCTAGCTGCTCAATCTGAATATCTAGTACTGAAATAGCAGATGGAGCCTTATCTAAATTTGAACCATCTACCTGAGCCCCTCGATGGATCTAATGAGTGCCATGTCTCTAAAAACCAATACGACTCAGTGAATGCTTGTTGTACATGTCAGTGTACATCAGGGCTCTCGTGGTTCCTCCCTCAAGATTTATCTTGCTCTCCAAAGACCTAGATCATAACCATACCGTAAGATAGTGAAACCTTCGACCAGTTCACTACATCCTGCATCATCCGATAATAAAAGGAGGTAGGCTCAATAGGATCTCTCTGATGATATGACACATGAGAATGATGTCCCTCTCTAAGATGAAGTCAAATCTTCCCATCTTTGAGAAGAATCTCCTGCTAATGATGTAATGGATTTGCATCATTTTGACACTCAGCTGGCTAGCTCTCATATTTTTGATCCCTCTGACATCATCTCACTCAAGTATAGCTCTCAGTCCAACCTCACACTCCTTGATGCCATCAGAAATGGTCCCAATAGTAGGCATTCAAAGGGCATGTCCAAGACTCTCGATATCAAGTTTAATCTGCACACCCTTCACCTCCAATACAATTTAAGTTTATGGGGGAATGCTAAAATTAGTTTTATTTATCATTTTTGAAATCAAATATATTCATGACAATCATGCTTCTTTCAATTTAAGTTTTTTGAATATAGATTTGATATGGGGAAGCTAAAAGATCATAATGAATTTGAAGAGATTTTAAGTTTGTATCAACTAAGCATAATGAATAGAAGAGAGCATATTGATTTTGGATTTTATATAAAATTAATATGTTCAAACATTCAGATCATAGAGTATGAACATTATAAGTAGTGATAAATCATCAAAATTAATTAATTATTTTAAATAGATTCAACAAACAATGATGGGATGATATGAAAAATGTTTAGATTTTACCAAACATTATCAGTCATCCATCTTTATTCCAAAGCATCCATTCTTGAAGATTTTTTCTTTTCATTCTATTAGATGCTTGGTGTACCGGCAAACTCATTTGCTAGTTTTTGCTACCAAAGTCATATTGGGTCCATTGAGGTTGGAGCACATGATTTCTTTTGAAATCTAAATTTATTTAATTGAGGTTTAGCCAATTCTTTTAGTGTTACACTTTGAAATTTTATATCCTACTTTTTTATATTTGAAGCATGTAATGGAAGGATTTTTAATTAAACCTTTAGCAAATATATTCTTCATAAATTTTTATTTTTTTGATGGATTGAAACTAATTTTAGCTTTATCAAACATAATCTTTTGATTGATTAAAATAGATTGAAGCTTTTAAGAGCCAATTGTAAACTTTTCAAGCATGGGTTTCAAATTTTCAATTTCTTTTCTTAGTTTGGTATTTTGTTCCAAAAGAGATTTTTTAGATTTCAATTTTTTTTTATTTTCTTCAACTAAAAATTTTATAAATTTTGAAAGAATTTTTTTCTTCAACTAAAGTTTTCTTTTCTTTCAAAAGAGCATCTTTTTTAATCAATATTTTATTCATTTTTAGCCAAAAATAAATTAAACTTTTTAAGTTCTTTATTTTTTAGCCTTAACTTTTTAAATTCATCTATTAAATTATTGAAGGCTTCTAATAATTCATCAAAAGAAAAGTTCAGAGGAGTTTTTAAGGTTTATCTTATCATCATTGGCCACGAGATCAGGATTTGTAATACTTTCTACATCTTTCTTATTTTTTTTTATTTGCTTTGCTCCACCTTTATCAATGCTTTCTTTTTCTTTTATTTTTTTCTTCTTTTCATCCTCATGAACCATGAGGCATAAGTTGGGATGAGCTTTCTTGTCTTCTTGGGAGCTTGATGTTTCTTCTTGATTTGCTCTCTCAAAAATTATTTTTAATTTTTTCTAAATTTATTTAGCTAAAATGCAATAAAAAATTAAGTTAAATTTATTTATGTCCAATAAGCAATAAAGCATATTCATTGTCTTAACATTTAGCCAGATTATTCTTTTTATCATGCTCAATCAATACTTTGGGGCTGTGTGAGTTTTTGATTATAATCTTCTATAAATTATAATCATATGCTTGTATGAAGATATGTATGCATGCTTTCCAATAATTATAATTTGATCTATTAAGTATGGAGGGTCAATCAATAGAATAACCTTCATCAAGAGAAAATTTTATTTGGATTACCATGATCTTTTACTCATAAATTGCTAGGTCAATAATAAAATATTAGAGCATCGAATTCGATACCAATTGTTGTCCAAAACGTAGCAATCTAAGAGAAAAGGTGTATTTGATTCTTTAAAATATTCTAACCAAATTAAGCTCTAAATAAGTATATGCAATAATTTGTGCTAACTTAAGTATTAGTGAGATGCAAGCAATGCAGTAGTCAAAATATGCTATAAAAATTATAATTCAAGAATTAAAATTATGCAAAGCAAGGATTGAATGCAAGTAAGATATATAAGTCAAAGTATAATATAAATATACAAGAATTTATAGTGGTTCAAAGCAGCCCTGTACCTATGTCCACTCTCCAAACTTTTCTTGAAAAAAATTTTACTATAATCTTCATAATTACAGTATGTTTATTTTTTCAGGCTCACAAATAAATTCAGTTAATTTTTCGAGATCACCGACCACAATCTTTCATCAATTATTTTTGTTGCTCATAATCGACCTAGTTGGTTTTATGGACTCACCAACCAAAACTTATAATATCCAATTTTGGGCTTGATGAGTCTAATCTTCAAGTTTTTTCTCTAAATAAACTTATAAAGAAATCAAAATACAAGTAGAAATTTCTATTTTAATAAAATGGAAACAAAAAATTAAACTCTTTAAGCATGAAGAAGTGGCTAAAAGATTAGCTCTTTGAAGCTTTTGCTTTGTTTTTTTTAAAGCTTGAGAGGATATGCTAGATGTTGGAGAAGATATCTCTTAAATGCCTTCTGAAATCAATACTTGAATCGTCTCTGTTCTCTCTTCTTTTGATGTATAATAAGGTTCACTGAAATCTGAAATAATTTCTCTTTAAACTCTCTTGATCTTGCTTCCTAAATATTTCTCTAGCTTTTAATAGTCTTGGGCATGGCTAGAGGAGTTTTGGCTATTGGAAGGGTTAACCTAGCTATTGGAGTGAAGAAATGGCAGTTAGAACTAATTCTGTGTAGTTCTAAAAATTTTGCAAAACTTACGTTGGAGCCTCGAGCCAACTCTGACAGGATTCAAGTCGATCAGAATGACATTCTAATCTACTCAGCAAATTTTTTGAAAACATACTTTTTATCTTTTTCTGAGAACTTTACCTCAAATAATTCGAGTCGATTGGAGCTGCCACTCGGATTTCTTTGAGTCTACTCAAATTTTTGGTGCTGAAAAACTATTTTTTATCCATTTTCCTATAGAGTCAACTTGGATGGAATTTGAGTTGACTCGAGAGTATGCAGGCTAAAACTTTAGCATGCCAGAACTTTCTTTTCTTCTATTTCTTACTTGAGTCGATTCGATTAGAATTTGAGTTGACTCAAATAGCAGCCAACTTAAAATTCTAAATATTTTTCTATATGAGTGGCTTTTCATCTTAATTTTTGAGGACCTCTTCCACCTTTATTTTCTTGTCCTTTCATAATATGTAGGCTTCCAAAAACTTTTTATTTGAGCTTTATTTAGATGTTTAGATCCATTCTTTGAAATCCTTAACCCTATTTTAGGAGTTTCTTCTATGAATGATTTCTTTATTTTAAGAAATTAGAAAATTCTATATTCACTCATAAAATACATGATTAGTATCATAATCACTCAAAATTTTGGAATCATCAAAATCAATCATAAGATCAACAGTTGGCAATCTTAAAATATGCTTATATTCAAAGGTCGACTTATTTAGAGATCCTCGATAGGCACAACATCGAGGAGGAGCCAACTTGAGTGATGCAGGTGGACCATGAATCCAATTGATGTAGGACGACTTGTTTCTAAAAGACCAGACTGAAGCCCAAAGAGTCAAGTTCAAGTCCATGTGGTACATGATGCTCGAGAAAAAATTCTACAAGCGATCCTTCTCCATGCCTCTCTATTGCCATCTCCGACCCTCCAAGGCCAAGGACATCCAATGCCAAGTCCATGAAGTCATCTGCAGTATCCATTTAGGGGATAGGACCTTGGCATACAAGATCCTAGGGCAAGGATTTTGTTGTCGAGCATCCAATCATAGTACTTCATGAATGCAGTACTATAATTTTTAAGAAGAGCACCATCCATGATCGAGCATCCATGAGAAATTTTGTTGCCGAGCATCCATGTGGATGCAGTAACCGTTCATGAAGCACTATGATTAGTGCCAATGATACTCCAACATTCAGCACCTACCGGCAACTCCTCTTTCTCAAATTAGCTCTATTTGATCATTTGCTCAATGGGGGATAGACATCCTCGATCATTTTTCATAGGCCATTGGGCAAAGAAAATTTTTCATTATCGCAATCGATTAAGAAGTGTGCCTATGATTTCATCTGGAAGAGCATCATTTATCACTTTGGCTTGTCTCGAATTATCATTACTGATAATGGCCGATAGTTGGATAATGCCTCCTTCTGGGAGTTCTACTAGAAGCTCCATATCAACCACCACTTCACCTCCACCAGGCATCTCCAAGCAAATGGAGAAGCTGAGATGATCAATCGGACCATCCTTCAAGGCTTGAAGACTCAATTAGATAAGGCCAAAGGACTCTGGGTAGATGAACTACGTACACAATGTTTTTTAGGTCTACCGCACCATACATCGGCTTTCGATGGATGAGACACCATTCAATCTTGCCTTTAGAAGCAAAATAATTATCCCCATGGAGATAGGCATGCCTTCACACCGAGTAGAGGCCTTCGATGCTCAGAGAAATTCAGAAGACCTATGGACAAATCAAGATCTTCAAAAAAAAAGTCAGAGAGAAGCGTGAGTCCGGATGGCAGCATAACTCAACTCACACAACCAATTTATTAAGCAAGTCTCATCAAGTTAAATAAATTAAATATATTAAATAAATTATAAGTAGATTAAGAACCAGTTAGGATTTATGGGCCCCAAACCTCACAAGATTCATAGTTTAGATCTATACAAATATGAAAAATGAGCTTGGATTGGGCATGAATTCAGAAATACTCAGGAGCCTGTGGAGTGAGTCAACCCAAATCTAATAGGATAAAAAAGAAAATGTTCTACATAATAGTTATTTTTGCAAGCATAATAATATTATTTTTCATAGACTTATGTCCCAAATTGTTTTCAATAGGATTGATATTTTGTGTAAAAAATTCAAACTATTAGCTTGTATAATCAAATAGAAATAGATACCTATGTAATTATTTTTCGACGTAAGATGCATGTTATCTGTTAGTTGTCAATATACAATCACAAAATATATACCTTCCTAAAGACAAAATCATATGATATGCTAGCATTTCTTAAATCAATATAAATGAAAAACTATTTTTTAATTAATTATATGTTCAAACTAGATATAATATCGATAAAGCCAAATTCGTCACACCTTTTGGCCATTGATAATTTTTCTTAGTAAAATAATAATAAAAATTAAAAATAATTATGATATATCAATTATTTTGAAATCTATGAAGATGTCACATATATATGTCCTTGACATTTAGCGGTACATTAATTATATTTATAATCCACCACCAAGCCAAAAATAAAGGGGGTAATAGAGATGCGGCATGGCTTTTTTCAACAATTAGAAAGTCATTTATAGCAGCAACATTCTCCATAGATTGGTAAGATACATCGTCCACCGTTTGCATATCCAAGGTCATGGCAAGTTTTGTTGCACCACCATAATGGAATTTCAATGCAATAATCAGTACAATCATATTCATAAGCTTTTGCTGCGATAACAAAATAATTTTTGAATTAGCACACACATTTATACCTGCATGCACAAATATTTAAATAAAATCCGAGGATAACTAAAGTGTGCTACATGAATGTGAATATAAAAGAATGATGGGTTTAGAGGCCTTCGTGTCTACATGTTCTTCCTATTTTCTATACTAAAATAGAGAAAGATATATACCATAAGCGTAGAACATAGAAAGAACTATGATGGCTATTAAAATTTTGTTGGCAGTGGAAGAGAAAGAGAAAGCCATGTCGAACTTTTTGATCTAGTTTAAGAGTATGCAGCAGGGCTCAAATTTATATTTGTCCATGATATTTCTTTTGTGGAGCAATTTATGGTTGTCCAAAGAGAGTTTTGTTTTGTTTAATTGCCATTCGCAACCATTTATTATATCATTTTGATAAGAGTTTCTAATATCTTAATAGGATGGTAATATTTTATTTTGTTACCTTTCTTCATGGCATCTTAATTAATTCTAATGGATTTAAGTGACTTGGTAGCCATTATTCTGTAACATGTTTGAGAACAATATCCATTACATCTTTTGATAAGTATGCTTCAAAAGTTGAATAAAGGGAAAATGGAGAATGGAAATTAAAGGCAACATGGAATGTTTAATATAAAGTAGCTTAAGATTTTAATTGGATTGAATTGGGTCGGGTACCCGACGGGTTGAAAAATATTGCCATCCTTTAGCCTACCCGCTTTTCTAGTGAACCAAGGCTCAAGTAGTCTAAGTTCTCTCACCATGTCTCACTAAGCTAAGCCATTCTTGATAAGGTCATGTAAAGTAGAAAACTATCCCTCGGACCAACTTTTTATCCATACTTGCAAGGACATGCAATAACATGAGAGCTGCTAATGTGCCTCTAGTTAGAAATGGTGAGCATACCTTGGATAGAAGTTCTCGAGCACTAACTCTAATAAAAAAATATTCAGACACCTTTGCATCATATGCACAAAGTTGAAATACTTATACCAATTTAGCTATATTTGAAACCACGAACCTCTAATAAACTGCTCATGAACTTGATTTCTCCAGCAATGAAATAGCCAATCAGTTCCAAAATCCCCACAAGTACCCTGCTTTCATTAATCTTTCTCCACTCTTTTGGTTTGGGTAGAGGAGGGCTTAAAGAGAGTTTCGATTTGAAAGGAAAGGCCTATAGTGAACAAAGCAACGGGTTGTCTTTGATTAAAATGTTCCATCCTAACAACAGGGTCAACTCATATCAAATTTAAGTCGACTCCTATAGATGGGTAGACCCCAATAAAACTGGGGTTGACTCCTCATAGAACTATCTTACAAACTTGTTCAGCACACGAGTTGACTCCTTGATATAGAAAGTAGTTCATGGAGTTTCAAAATAAGAAATTTTGCACAAATTGAATGAAAGTTGATTTTCAATCAAATTTAAGGATTAAGAGTGGTATTTAAATCAAATTGGGGATAAAAAAAATCAATTAGGGGTTTGATAATCAATTAAATCAAGGGTATCGAAAAAATGAGAATCTAGATAATGGCTCTATGAGTTTTGGTTCAACTATGTAATCTTAAATCCTTAGAGATAAACCTAAGATGCAATGCAAATTAATATATCATGCCCTTGATGTTTTATGAATAAAGTGTTTTATCTTCAAGTGCTTAGATCATATAATTTTTGGAGAATTTCAATAATTAAATATTTTATGGGCGAATGCTACAATTAGTTTTATTTATCATTTTTGCAATCAAATATATTCATGACAATCATGCTTCTTTCAATTTAAGTTTTTTTATTATAGATTTGATATGGGGAAGCTAAAAGATCATAATGAATTTGAAGAGAGATTAATTTGTATCAACTAAGCATAATGCATAGAAGAGAGCATATTGATTTTGGATTTTATATAAAATTAATACATTCAAACATTCAAATCATAGAGTGTGAACATTATAAGCAGTGATAAATCATCAAAATTAATTAATTATTTTAAATAGATTCAATAAATAATGATGGGATAATGTAAAAAAAGTTTAGATTTTACCAAACATTATCAGTCATCCATCTTTATTCCAAAGCATCCATTCTTGAAGAATTTTTCTTTTCATTCTATTAGATGCTTGGTGTATCGGCAAAATCATTTGCTAGTTTTTGCTACCAAAGTCATGTTGGATCCATTGACGTTGGAGCACATGATTTCTTTTGGAATCTAAATTTATTTAATTGAGGTTTAGCCAATTTTTTTAGTGTTATACCTTGAAATTTTATATCCTACTTTTTTATATTTGAAGCATGTAATGGAATGATTTTTAATTAAAGCTTTAGCAAATATATTCTTCATAAATTTTTATTTTTTTGCTGGATTGAAACTAATTTTAGCTTTATCAAACATAATCTTTTGATTGATTAAAATAGATTGAAGCTTTTAAGAGTCAATTGTAAACTTTTCAAGCATGGGTTTCAAATTTTCAATCTCTTTTCTTAGTTTGGTATTTTGTTCCAAAAGAGATTTTTTAGATTTCAAAATTTTTTTGCTTTTCTTCAACTAAATTTTTTTTAAATATAGAAAGAATTTTTTCTTCAACTAAAGTTTTCTTTTCTTTCAAAAGGGCATCCTTTTTAATCAATATTTTACTCTTTTTTTAGCCAAAAATAAATTAAATTTTTTAAGTTCTTTATTTTTTAGCCTTATCTTTTTAAATTCATCTATTAAATCATTGAAGGCTTCTAATAATTCATAAAAAAAAAATTCAAAGGATTTAAGATTTATCTTGTCATCATTGGCCATGAGATAAGGATTTATAATACTTTCTACACCTTTCTTATTTTTTTTTATTTGCTTTGCTCCACCTTAATCAATGCTTTCTTTTTCTTTTCTTTTTTTCTTTTTTTCATCCTCATGAACCATGAGGCATAAGTTGGGATGAGCTTCCTTATCTTCTTGGGAGTTTGATGTTTCTTCTTGATTTGCTCCCTCAAAAATTATTTTTAATTTCTTCCAAATTTATTTAGCTGAAATACAAGAAGAAATTAAGTTAAATTTATTTATGTCCAATGAGCAATAAAGCATATTCATTATCTTAACATTTAGCTGGATTATTTTTTTTATCATGCTCAATCAATACTTTAGAGCTATGTGAGTTATCTATTATAATCTTCTGTAAATTATAATCGTATGCTTGTATGAAGATATGTATGCATGTTTTCCAATAACTATAATTTGATCTATTAAGTATTGAGGGTCAATCAATAGAATAACCTTCATTAAGTAAAAACTCTATTTGGATTACCATGATCTTTTATTCATAGATCGCTAGGTCAATAATCAAATATTAGAGCATCCACTTTGATATCAATTGTTTTCCAAAAGATAACAATCTGAGAGGAAAAGTGAATTAGATTCTTTAAAATATTCTAACCAAATTAAGCTCTAAATAAGTGTATGCAATAATTTGAGCTAACTTAAGTATTAGTGAGATGCAAGCAATGCAGCAGTCGAAATATGCTATAAAAATTATAATTCGAGAATTAAAATTTTGCAAAGCAAGTATTGAATGTAAGTAAGATAAATAAGTCAAAGTATAATATAAATATACAAGAATTTATAGTGGTTTAAAGCAGCCCCGTACCTATGTCCACTCTCTCAACTTTTCTTGAAAAAAATTTTACTATAATCTTCTTGATTACAGTATGTTTATTTTTTCAGGCTCACAAATAAGTTCAGTTGATTTTTCGAGATTACCAACCATAATCTTACATTGATTATTTTTTTGGCTCATAATCGACCTAGTTGGTTTTATGGACTCACCAACCAAAACTTATAATGTCCAATTTTGGGCTTGAACGAGTCTAATCTCCATGTTTTTTCCCTAAATAAACTCATAAAGAAATCAAAATACAAGTAGAAATTTTTATTTTAATAAAATAGAAACAAAAAAATTAAACTCTTTAAGCATGAAGAAGAGGCTAAAGGATTAGCTCTTTGAAGCTTTGCTTTCTTTTTTTTGAAGCATGAGAGGATATGCTAGATGTTGGAGAAGATATCTCTTGAATGCCTTCTGAAATCAAAACATTGAATCCTCTCTGTTCTCTCTTCTTTTGATGTACAATAAGGTTCACTCAAATCTGAAATAATTTCTCTTTAAACTCTCTTGATCTTGCTTCCTAAATATTTCTCTAGCCTTTAATAGTCTTGGACATGGCTAGAGGAGTTTTGGCTATTGGAAGGGTTAACCTAGCTATTGGAGTGAAGAAATGGCAGTTAGAACTAAATCTGTATAGTTCTAAAAATTTTGCAAAATTTACATTGGAGCCTCGAGTCAACTCTGATAGAATTCAAATCGATTTGAATGACATTCGAGTCTACTCAGCAAATTTTTTGAAAACATACTTTTTATCTTTTCCTGAGAACTTTAGCTCAAATAATTCGAGTCAACTGGAGCTACCACTCTGATTTCTTCGAGTCTACTAAAATTTTTAGTGCTGAAAAACTATTTTTTGTCCCTTTTCCTATAGAGTCAACTCGGATGGGATTTGAGTTGACTCGAAAGTATGCAGGCTAAAACTTTAGCATGCCAGAACTTTCTTTATCTTTTATTTCTTGAGTCGATTCGAGTCGATTAGAATTGAGAATTAAAGTTGACTCAAATAGCAGCCAACTTAAAAATTCTTAAATATTTTTCTATATGAGTGGCTTTTCATCTCAATTTTTGAGGACCTCTTCCACCTTTATTTTCTTGGCCTTTCATAATATGTAGGCTTCCAAAAACATTCTTATTTGAGTTTTATTTAGGTGTTTAGATCCATTCTTTGAAATCCTTAACCCTTTTTTAGGAGTTTTTTCTATGAATGATTTCTTCATTTTAAGAAATTAGAAAGTTCTATATTCACTCATAAAATACATGATTAGTATCATAATCACTCAAAATTTTGGAATCATCAAAATCAATCATAAGATCAATAGCTGGCAATCTTAAAATATGCCTATATTCAAAGGTCGACTTATTTAGAGATCCTCGATAGGCACAACATCGAGGAGGAGCCAACCTGAGTGATGTAGGTGGACCATGAATCCAATTGATGTAGGATGACTTGTTTCCAGAAGACTAGACTTAAGTCCAAAGAGTCAAGTTCAAGTCCATGTGGTACGTGATGCTCGAGAAAAAAATTCTACAAGCGATCCTTCTCCATGCCTCTCCTTAGCTGTCTCCGACCCTCCAAGGTCGAGGATGTCCAATGGGAAGTCCATGAAGCCATCTGTAGTAACCATTTAGGGGATAGGACCTTGGCATACAAGATCCTAGGACAAGGATTTTGTTGTCGAGCATCCAATCATAGTACTTCATGAATGTAGTACTATAATTTTTAAGAAGAGCACCATCCATGATTGAGCATCCATGAGAAATTTTGTTGCCAAGCATCTACGAGGATGCAGTAACTGTTCATGAAGCACTACGATTAGTGCCAATGATACTCCAACATTCAACACCTACCGGCAACTCCTCTTTCTCGAATTAGCTCTCTTTGACTATTTGCTCAATGGAGGATGGACATCCTCGATCATTTTTCATAGGCCATTGGGCAAAGAAAATTTCTCACTATGGCAATCGACTATGAAAAGCACCTATGATTTCATCTAGAAGAGCATCATTTATCGCTTTGGCTTGCCTCGAATCATCATTACTAATAATGGCCGATAGTTGGATAATGCCTCCTTCTGAGAGTTTCTACTAGAAGCTCCACATCAACCACCACTTCACGTCTATCAGGCATCTCCAATCAAATGGAGAAGCTGAGATGATCAATCGGACCATCCTTCAAGGCTTGAAGACCCGATTAGACTAGGCCAAAGGACTCTGGGTAGATGAACTACATACACAATGTTCCTTAGGTCTACTGCACCATACATCAGCTTTCGATGGATGAGACACCATTCAATTTTGCCTTTAGAATCGAAACAATTATCCCCATGGAGATAGGCATTTCACACCGAGTAGAATGCTTAGAGAAATTCAGAATACGGACATCAGATCTTCAAAAAAGTAGAGAAAAGATTTGGCCATAACTCGACACACCAATTTATTAAGCAAGTCGCATCAAGTTAAATAGATTAAATATGTTAAATGAATTATAAATAGATTAAGGGCTAGTTTGGATTTATGGGCCCCAAATCTCACAAGATTCATAGTTTGGATCCATACAAATATGAAAAATAAGCTTGGATTAGGCATGTATTTAGAAATACTTAGGAGCCTGTGGAGTGAGTCGACCCGAATCTAATAGGATTAAAAAAAAAAAAAAGTTCTGCATTATAATAAATTTTATGGGCACAATTACATTATTTTTTATAGACTTATGTCTCGAATTGTTTTCAATAGGTTTGATATTTTGCATAAAAAATTCAAACTATTAGCTTGTATAATTAAATAGAAATAGATACCTATGCAATTATTTTTCGATGTAACATGCTGTTAGTTGTCAACATACAATCACAAAATATATACCTTCCTAAAGACAAAATCATATAATATGCTAGCATTTCTTAAATCAATATAAATGAAAAACTATTTTTTATAATTAATTAGATGTTCAAACCAGATATAATATCGATAAAGCCAAATTCGTCACACCTTTTGGCCATTGATAATTTTTCTTAGTAAAATAATAATAAAAATTAAAAATAATTATGATATATCAATTATTTTGAAATCTATGAAGATGTCACATATATATGTCCTCGATATTTTGCAGTACATTAATTATATTTATAATCCATCATCAAGCCAAAAATAAAAGGGGTAATAGAGATGCGGCATGGCTTTTTTCAACAGTTAGAAAGTCATCTATAGCAGCAACATTCTCCGTAGAGTGGTAAGATACATCGTCCGCCATTTGTATATCCAAGGTCAATGCAAGTTTTGTTGCACCACCATAATGGAACTTCAACGCAATAATCAGTACAATCATATTCATAAGCTTTTGCTGCGACAACAAAATAATTTTTGAATTAGCACACATATTTATACCTGCATGCACAAATATTTAAATAAAATTCGAGGAAAACTAAAGTGTGCTACGTGAATGTGAATATAAAAGAATGATGGGTTTAGAGGCCTTCGTGTCCACATGTTCTTCCTATTTGCTATACTAAAATAGAGAAAGATATATACCATAAGTGTAGAATATAGAAAGAACTATGATGGCTATTAAAATTTTGTTGGCAGTGGAAGAGGAAGAGGAAGCCATGTCGAACTTTTCGATCTAGTTTGAGAGTATGCACCGGGGCTCAAATTTATATTTGTCCAAGATATTTCTTTTATGGAGCAATTTATGGTTGTCCAAAGAGAGTTTTGTTTTGTTTAATTGCCATTCGCCACCATTTATTATATCATTTTGATAAGAGTTTCTAATATCTTAATAGGATGGTAATATTTTATTTTGTTACGTTTCTTCATGGCATCTTAATTAATTCTAACGGATTTAAGTGACTTGGTGGCCATTATTCTGTAACATGTTTGAGAACAATATCCATTAAATCTTTTGATAAGTATGCTTCAAAAGTTGAATAAAGGAAAAAGGGAGAATAGAAATTAAAGGCAACATGGAATGTTTAATATAAAGTAGCTTATGATTTTAATCGGATTGGGTTGGGTCGGGTACCCAGGCGGGTTGAAAAAGATTGCCATCCTTAAGCCTACCCACTTTTCTAGTGAACCAAGGCTCAGGTAGTCTAAGTTCTCTCACCATGTCTCACTGAGCTAAGCCATTCTTGATAAGGTCATGTAAAGTAGACCGATATCGACCAACAAACATCTTTAAAATAACATGATAGCCATCAATGTGCCTCCAGTTAGAAATGGTGAGCATACCTTGGATAGAAGTTCTGGAACTATATACGAGCACTAACTCCAATAAAAAATATTCAGACACCTTTGCATCATATGCACGAAGTTGAAATACTTATACCAATTTAGCTATATTTGAAACCACGAACCTCTAATAAACTGCTCATGAACTTGATTTCTCTAGCAATGAAATAGCCAATCAGTTCCAAAATCCCCACAAGTACCCTTCTTTCATTAATCTTTCTCCGCTCTTTTGGTTAAACTCTTGATATCACTTGGATCTTTATTAGCTTCTTATTGCTTTCTAGTCGCAGTGCTTTTTGTTCGCATATGTTGTTGACGTGCGAAGGCTCGGCTGTCTAAAAGAAAGAAATATTGGTTTGACCATCAAGGACTTTCCATGTATTTAATTAGCCAGTAAGGTGAAGGGCCTAGGCACTCAAACTCCATAGACATGAGACCACATCTTAGTTCAACCGAGTCTGCAATTACTAAAATTATTTAGGCATTTTTTTTTAAAAAAAAAGAAAAGCTTCATTTCCTTCATGGTGTTGGTACGATAGCCTAACAATTTATTTGATATCAGCAATTGGGACAAAACATAGAGAGAACATTATGAATGAGTAACTAAAAAGGAAAATTAGTTATGGTAGAAAGCTCGGTACATGATAAGCTTTCGAAAAAATGCTTAATTGCTGATCTATTTAAAGCCATCTTAATTATTTGCTCATGTATAAATTGATTTACACCCAAGAAAAAGGGATGGGGAAGCATAACATATAGGCCAAAGGGGTGTATTGGCAGGTGAAGGGAAATAATGATAGATCTTGTGCCTGCGTAGAAATTTCCATGCTAGCATTTACAAGAAGGACTGAAAGCGAATTTTCCCACAGAGTTTATACGGACCGAAAGAAAAACAAAAGAACCACTCACTTATCTATGAATTTCTCAATGCATGCACAGCCCCAATAACTCCATGGAGCCCAAAACTCCACTGGCACCCCATGACAAGTGACTGCCATGTTGATTTTGTCACTTCTGGAACTGGTAATAGAGATAACCAAAAATGTTGGCAGTACAGAATAGCTTTTATATATATATATATATATATATATATATATATATATATATATATATATATATATATATATATATAACTTCATAATAATTTAAGAAATGGAAATGGGCAAATGCTATCTATGGAAGTTATATATATATATATATATATATTCATAATAATTTAAGTCATGAAAAAATGACTAAGCCATCCCCTAGGTGGGTAAAACTTTTTTTCATTTCATGGGCAAATGCTATCTATGGAAAAGTAAATTTTTCATCTTGAAAAATGTGAGAATATGGTTAAGTTTTAATTTTATATATTTATATAGAGAATATGGGTAAGTCTTGATGTATTTCTAAAGAGATTTAAATTAATATATTTATATAGAGTTTTAATTTTTGTTTTAATATGTTATCATGCACACACACACACGCATACACACACATATACATATGTATACATACACACATAGACATATATTCAAACAATTCCGACTACCCAGCTATACCTAATGTCCGAAAGAGATGATGTCTTGATGTATTTCTAAAGAGATTTAAATTAATATATTTATATAGAGTTTTAATTTTTGTTTTAATATGTTATCCAATAAATGCACCATAATTAGCTTATATCCTACCTTTGCATATTTGGTCCTTAACTTCTCCTTCCCATTCTTCGTACTTCTATTTAAACACAAGTGATGAGGTGAGGGATAAAAGACAGCACTCTTAGGAAGAAGTGAATAGCTCCAAAGCAACATATGTCACTAGCCAACTAACATCACCTCTTAAGAAAAAGAAAACACCAACACCATTGAGTAGCTAAGTTTAGAGAATTACACCAGTTATTCAGTGGTAGGAGGATAATTATTCAAGGATGGCTAGTTTTATGTGGTTGCAATTAATTCAACTATTTTGCTTCACTTGAAATCCAAAAATGCAAAATTCCCATATCAGAAGGCAAATAAAATCAATGAAGAAGCAAAAGCCATGGAGCTTTATGTCCATAAAAATTGATGGATTAGAAGAAAAAATAACTTTTTTATGCGATCAGCTCGGCTATTATAATATACGATAGTGGTTAGTATCTCACTCATGGAATGATTGTAAAGAAATTTGGTACTTAATCATTTGAAAATAACAATCAGGAAGAAAAGTTACAAGATGCCTTTTTTCCCCCTAAAATAATTCAAGAATTACAATATAGATTTAAATCCACTACAAAATCAAAAGATACAACATAATAAATGTTAGAAAATAAAGAGAATGAACCATGAAAGGAAGGGGGTTTTCCTTATTTCTCTTATTTTTCCATTAGGATTTTGGAGATGAGAAAAAGAGAGGTAGAAGATGAAAGATCTAGGGAGGAGATAGGTAAGGAGAGTTCAATGAGATGGAGTGGTAAGAAATAAAGAAGAAAGGATTGAGAGGGAGATGGGGCCATAGAGGGAAGGGGGCCATGGAGGGATGGGGTGATGAGAAAGAGGAGGCGATGGCCATGGAGGGAAGGGTGCCATGGAGGGATGGGGCGGTAAGGAAGAAAAGGCAACGGCCATGCAGGAAAGAGGGCTTTCCCTCTTTTTCTTCCATTAGGGTTTTAGGATGAGAAGAAGATAGATGGGAAGAAGATGAAATTAGATTTTTAACCATGTCATTAGCATTTCTAAAAATATTTTATGCCACGTTAGCTCTGGTTTGAATCATACAAGCAAATCTTACTCTACGTAAGCACCAAAATTTGCCACATCAGACTTTCGGTGAGAGAAAACCACTAGAATCATACCCGAGGGCAATATTAAACCAGTTCAGATAGTCAGGGGATAAACTTTAGCTTTTTGTAGTTCATGGATCTTTTAAGAAAATTCGATTAAGTTCAAGGACCTGAAACATAATTTATTCTTATAATTATTAGATAAAATAAAAGTGAATATGAGTAGACTGATATCCAATCTAATTTTAGCCCTTTATTTATTTTCTAATATATTTCAAAACTTTCTTCATATAAAGATATGGAATTTCTAGAGAGTGATATAAAATAATCCTAATTATTAGATTCATGATAATTTTATAAAATTTAAATTATTCATTATTTCTAGAAGTTCACGTAAAGGATAGAGACCTCAATTTGGCCAAAACAACTAAGCAAGCAAATTAGTCTCCTAAAACATCTTCTTATACAATGCAACTACGCTCATTCGAACTCTCTCTTATATGCTATTCCTAGCTTTCTATTGTTTTATTTTGAGTATTTACTTGGTAGGCTGACTAAGAAGCAAGCATGGGGAAAGCAAAATTTCTGATTGCATTTTTTGATAACTAACCAGTCCAAACACAAGATGAACTATTTTTATTTTTTTCTCTCTATGACAAATGAGTTGTTAGATTGTGGAAATACATCACCAACATCAAAAGTAGAGTGTGTAAATTAGGAATGTGATATAACAACAAAATTATGTTTTTAATGGTATAGTGAGTGGCATAAAAATAAGGATAGATCTTGTCCTTTTATATATAATATGTCTCTTTTTATGTTTTTTATGGATAAAATAGAGCATTTTCTAAAAAGAGGAGTGCCTTTGTCATTGTGATGTAAGAGTAAATGTGTGGAGATTAGCTCTAAATATTTAGGCTTTTTTCCTTATCAAGCTGCATTAATTTTTCCTACAAAAAATTGTTCTTTAGATTGATTCACTAGAAGAGGGGCATATCTAGAAACATTTCAGGATCGTTATTTTGTGGATAAAATATTTATCTAAAAAACTATATTTTTTAGATAAATATTTTTTAAATAATATTTAGATAGAAAAATAATTTATCCATGTTCTTTTATGCATGAAAAAATGACTCGAGAATCTTTTACCCATGTTCCTTTACATTACTAATTTTCTGAGTAAGTTACTAAGCTCTATCCATATTTTTCATAATATTCTTTACTTTATAAATATTATTATATATAATAATATAATATAAGATAAGATAATATAATATAATTGTTGGGGATAAATCTCGCTTCCATCGAAGTTCAGTCTGATGCTTATCTTAATGCAATCGGTAATCATGAAAGAACTTCAATCGAAAATTCTCCCCCAGCGGTCGAACCCCATCCAAACTCTTCCAGCGGCTGAATCCAACCGAACTTCCAATGATAACCCCAGCCAAACTCCTCTCGAAGTAACTCCTATGAAGCCAACTTCTTCAAACTCCTCCTTCAGTCGGACTCCTAAGGAAGCCGAACTCCTTCAAAATCCTCCTTCAGTCGGACTCCTACGGAAGCCGAACTCCTTTCGAACTCCTCCTTCAATAGGACTCCTACAGAAGCTGAACTCCTTCTATCGGACTTCTACGAGAGCCAAACTCCTTTCGAACTTCTCCTTCAGTCAGGACTCCTATGGGAGCCAAACTTCTTCCGAAGTCCTCCTTCAGTCAGACTCCTATGGAAGCCAAACTCTTTCTCTCCTTCAATCGGACTCCTATGGGAAGCCGAACTTCTTTCCGAACTCTTCTTCAGTCGGACTCCTATGGGAGCCAAACTCCTTCCAAACTTCTTCAGTCGGACTCCTATTGGGAGCCGAAACTCCTTCCAATCTCCTCCTTCAGTCGGACTCCTATGGGAGCCAAACTTATTTCTGAAGCCCTCCTTCAGTCGGACTCCTATGGGAGCTGAACTCCTTCCAAACTTCTCTTTAGTCGGACTCCTACGAAAGCCAAACTTCTTTTGAACTTCTTTAGTCAGACTCCTATAAAAGCCAAACTCCTCCTTCAGTCAGACTCCTATGGGAGCCGAACTCCTTTCGGAGCTCTCCTTTAGTCGGACTCCTATGAAAGTTGAACTCTTCCTTAAGTCAGACTCCTATGAGAGTCGAACTTCTTCTGGAGCCCTCCTTCAATCGAAATCCTATGGAAGTCGAACTCCTTTCAGAGCCCTCCTTCAGTCGGACTCCTACGGAAGATGAACTCCTTTTGGACTCATCTTTCAATCGAACTCCTACGAAAGTCGAAACTCCTTCCGAAGCCCTCCTTCAGTCAGACTCCTATGGGAGCTGAACTTCTTTCGGATCTCTCCTTCAGCTAGCATTCCTTTTGGATGATCCCCTCTAGCCGTATTCCTTTTGAAAGTTCGAACTCCTCTAAAATTGATATATGTCAAAGTTCTTCACCAACCAACGTCTGCTTCCTCCAAACTATGGCTATTAAATCTCGATGAACGATCGCCATCAGTCTGCTACAGATGGCACCCCCTCCATGACAGACTCCATCAGGCCTCGAGAAGCCCGCTACCGAATGGTATGGCTATTACTATCGGCCTGACGACACCTTTCTCTCTGTATCCGAAACTCCATCCAGGCCTCGAACGACCTGCTGTCAGATGGCTGCCGCTGTCACCATCAATCAAGCTCCATCTATAAAAAGGGATCCTTCAGATATATTTTCTCTAAGCTCTCTTTTTCTTCCTAAAACTCTATTGAACTCTTTCTTGAGCACTCCATTTTTGTTGGCCAGAAGAGCTGACTTGAACGTTAGAGGGTCCTACCAGAGCCACCACCACCGACTCCAGATGGGACTTTATTTTGCTGGTCATCGACGGCGACCTCGTTCTCCTCTACTCCAGCTCATCCCGACGTCAACCAGATTCTACAACAACAGAATTGACGCTAGAAGGAGGGCTTCATTCCTAAGATACCCTTATTCTTAAAGGAGTGCTCAGTCGATCTGCCGATCTTTTCCTTCAAGGTCTAAGCCAGATCCATCTGTTCTTGCTCCATCATCGGTGCTTCAACCACCACCTCCATCGACGGCCATGGTAGATCTGGAGCAGTTTAACCTACTGATGCAGCGGGTTCAGGGCCTCACCAAAATGGTGCAGGTCATGCGGCAGCCTTCGACGGTGATTCTGCTAGGAAACCTACCATCATGATGTCAGAAACCGACCCTAAGGAAGAGCATTTGACCTAGCATACCCATCACCTTAGGGAATAAGAAATAGAGAGCAGAGGATCCTTGCTTGGATCATGGTTCTTCTCCGAAAGGGACCTTCCCCATCCACGGCCGACCTACGATCGAGTTGACGTCTTCGATCAAAAATTATGGGGAATGGATCGATGGATTGAGGAGCTCGACCACGTCACCCCAGCTCGCCATGATGACATCCATGCCGATTCCCCTTTCTTTCTCCAAAATTATGCAAGAGTCCATTCTGTCGAACTTCAAGCTCCCCCCAATTTTCAAAGCTACGATGGAATCTCTGATCTGATCGACCACCTAGAAGCCTTCCAGATCAAGATACTGCTCCATGGCGCACCAAATGCCATATTATGCGAAGCTTTCCTAGCTACCTTAAAGAAAGCAGTAAGAAACTGGTACTCGATATTGAAGTCGGATACGATCTTCTTCTTTGACTAGATGAGTCATCAGTTTGTGGCTTACTTCGTCAGCAACCGATATTCATGCCAAGGTTTGAATTCCCTGATGAACATCAAGTAGAAGGAGGGAGAACCCATCTGGGCCTATGTCATCTAGTTTAATGCTGCTGCGTTGGAAGTCTAGAACCTGGACCAGTCAGTTGCGATGGCCACACTCAAGGGCGGCCTTCGGAAGAACGATTTGCTGTTCTCCCACGAGAAGAAGTACCTCAAAAATTTTGTCGATCTGCTAGCTCAGGCCGAGGGATATGCCCATGCGGAAGAAACCTTCAAGTTGAAGGATGAAGAGCCATAGGAGAGCGGCAGACGGGCGAGTCTAGCAAACCCGTAGCTGATGGAGGGTCGAATGAAGCTCGACCATGCTCACGGACTCCTCCTGAGTGCAAGCAAGCCTGAATTCCTTCCTGAGCTTGTCATCAAAGGAGCTCCAATAAAAGGATACGAAGTTCTCTCCCCAGAAGATTTCATAGGAGGGTCGAATGAAGCTCAGCCATGCTCACAGACTCCCCCCGAGCGCAAGCGAGCTTGAATTTCTCCATAAGCTCATCATCAAAGGAGCCCTGACAAAAGCGCTTGAAGTTCTCCCCCTAGGAGGTTTCACAGGAGGGCCAAATAAAGTTCAACCATGCTCACGGACCCCCCCGAGCACAAGCAAGGCTGAACTCCCCCTCGAGCTCATCATCAAAGAAGCTTCGACAAAAGGGCATAAAGTTCTCCCCCTAAGAGGTTTCATAGGAGGGTCGAATGATGCTCGACCATGCTCGCGGACCCCCTCCTCCGAGCACAAGCGAGCCCAAATTCCTTCATGAGCTCGTCATCAAAGGAGCCTTGACAAAAGGGCATGAAGTTCTCCCCCCAAAAGGTTTCACAGGAGGGCCGAATGAAGCTCAACGATGCTCACAGATCCTCCCCCCGAGCATAAGCAAGTTCAAACTCCTCCTCGAGCTCATCATCAAGGAAGCTCCGATGGAAGGGCACGAAGAAGTTTCCTCCAAAAAGTTTCATAACTACGCCCCCCTCAATGCTCCATTGATGCCGATCTGAAGCAAGCAAATGGCGCTACCGCAGCTAGAACCACTAATGAGGGAGGAACAACAAGAAGATCGGCTGCCTCCTGACATCATCAATGCTATCTCTGGGGGGCCTAGTACTTTGGTGAGTCATCATCTCTCAGCCTCAAAGCTAGGAGAAGCTTGCCCCGAATTGGGAAGGCCCATATGAAATAGAGGAGGTCATTCGGTCCGACAAGAAAGCTCCGATGGAAGGGCGTGAAGAAGTTCCCTCCAAAAGGTTTCATAACTACTCCCCCCTTAATGCTCCACAGATATCGGCCTGAAGCAAGCAAATGGTGCTACCATAGCTAGAACCACCAATGAGGAAGGAACAATAAGTAGATCAGCCACCTCCTGACATTATCAATGCTATTTCTGAGGGGCTTAGTACTTCGGTGAGTCACCATCTCTCAGTCTCAGAGCTAAGAAAAGCTTACCCCGCATTGAGAAGGCCCATATGAAATGGAGGAGGTCGTCCGATCCAGGACTTATCGCCTGAAGAAGCTTGGAGGAACAACGCTCCCATGACCTTGAGACTCAGAGAATCTGAGAATGGACTGCTAGTAATTTTTCTTCAATAAAACTCCTCCATTTCAACATTATTATTTCTCGGTGCAAAAACTACCTAATGATAGGGAAGAAGCAATCAATAGTGGCCTTGTTAGGAACAGGAGGAGAACCTCGTTCTAACATGAGCATGTTGAAGGCCTCGTTCATTTTAGACGAGATGGAGGGAGAGGTCCTGACAACGGCCCTTATGTGCCCCCACAGCCCGTTAGGAATAGGAGGAGAACCTCATCCTAATACGAGCAAAGTCGAAGGCCTCATTCATTTTAGACGAGATGGAGGGAGAGGTCCTGATAATGGCCCTTATGTGCCTCCATAGTCCATTAGGAATAGGAGGAGAACCTCATCCTAACATGAGCAAAGTCAAAGGCCTTGTTTATTTTAGATAAGATGGAGGAAGAGGTCCTGACAATGGCCCTTATATGCCCCCATAGCCCATTAAGAACAGGAGCAGAACCTTGTCCTAATGCCAGCAAAGTCGAAGGCCTCATTCATTTTAGACGAGATGGGGGGAGAGGCCCTAACAAACGATCCTTATGTGCTCCCACAGTCCATTAGGAATAGGAGGAGAACCTCGTCCTAATACAAGCAAAGTCGAATGCCTCGTTCATTTTAGATGGGATGAGAGAAAAGGCTCCAACAACGACTCCATCCTACTCTGCATCAACAGGAGATAAGATCTCCTTCAACCTTGGTTGGAGATAAGATCTCTTTCGAACCTCAACTTCGACTTCAACCTCGATTGAAGACAAGATCTCCCCCGAGTCTGAACTCTTACTTCAATAATAATATAATATAATATATTATGTTATGTTAATATCTTATATTAATATAATATAAAATATATACCATATTATTATTATAGTATTATATTATCATAATATTTATATCATATTACATTATATTATATTAATAAAACATATATTATTATATAGTATAATATATTATATTACTATATATTATTATATTTATAATATATTATATTACCATATTATTATATAAATAATATAATATAATATATAATATTATATATTATTATATTACATTATACTATATTATGTTAATATCTTATATTAATATAACATAATATATATTATTATATATAATAATATATTATTATTATATTATTATAGTATTATATTATCATAATATATTATAATAATCTAATATAGTATATTATAATAATTTATTTTAATATTATAAGATAATATTCTATATCATGTGATAATATATTATATTATAATAATATATTATAATATTTAATAATATAATATAATTTTTTATATTATATGATATTATATAATAGTATATTATATTATGTTAATATCTTATATTAATATAATATGTTACTATAGTATTATATAAATATTATTATATATAGTAATATAATATAATATAATATACTATTGTAATATATTATATTATATTATATTATATTATGTTAATATCTTATATTATTATAACATAACATATGTTATTATATATAATAATATATTAATATAGTATTATAGTATTATAGTATTATATTATCATAATATATTATAATATTAAGAAAAGATTTATATTGGGAATGTATTAAGCAAATCAATGATCCTAACATATAGTATTAGAGCAAATGAGAGTTACTTTTTCAAATTTATTTTTTGAAAACCTTGATACAAATAAGTTTATAAAAATTTCTCAAGGCACATCAAAAAATCAGTCTCATATTCAGAGTTGTAAGTATATTTCAAAATCAGATTCATAAATATATATCAAAATTATTTCTTGGAGCAAGAAGAATGATAGATGTTTTAATTCAGTTTGATTCCAATTAATTATCAAGAATGATTGGGTAATCATGTCATGTAAATCAAATTAAGTGATCAAAAGCACATAAAAGCTCAAATTAACAAAGGTATAATGTAATTGTATATGAATTTAAGATCAAAATTTATTTTTCTCAACACTAATTAATCAGAATTTTCAATCCAATTAGGATAAAGTACAAAAAGCATTTCTCCCCTATTTTTGAGATTAGATACTAGAAACTTTTTTTTAAAAATATCTTAATAATATTTTTCCTCCTATTTTTCATAATTAATGCTAGTTAATTTTACTTTTCAAACTTTTCCCCTTTTCCTTTCAAACTAGGAAGTTCAACATGAATTTAACCTTTAAATTTAGATTCTCTAATTTTTAAATTTAGATTTTCACATTCAAATACATTTTTAATTAACCAATTATTTCTTCTTTAATGTTTTTCTATTCCTTAGTTTTGCAAGCAAGAACATTTTAAAATTAAGCACAATACAAAAGCATGAGTTTCTGCGGGTGGAGGGCAGTAGGATGTTAGATATATGTGCCCTAGAAGCCAGAATTGGCTGACACTTGTAATACACTTCTAGGGGCAAAATTATAATTTTGACTATAATTAATAAAATGGGTTATTTTCTATCACACATGTGTATTTAGTGTCTGTGATACATCCTTTGAGTTAATGGTAATGATAATTCATATTTTCAAGAGTTGAAAATTTAAGACATGAATAATCATTATTAACTCATAAACAGCTCCCGACCATAGGATCATCACGAGGATGGTGATTGATCCGGAAGGTTGGTGTACGATCGCTTCTCTTTAGTAGATGAGTCTTGAGTCTACGGTGTGGAGACACCGGAGCGAGAGTACAGGTACTCGTTAGAGAACGAGGGCACTGAGCGTGACCACCTCGAGTAGTCATTAGGAAGTCTACCTTCTCGTCAATGACTGACTCGATGCTGCAGTAGTGTGTCTGGTTCTTTGACCTGAGATGCATCGGCAGTTCACCTTGAGGGTGTTATAGTTTGACTACACCATTACTCGGTCTCCTAGCCATATGGAACCCTGAGGTGTATGTTGGCTATAGCATGTTCATTGTAGGAACTGGATTGCATCAAGATGGGAATCTATCTACCTCGGTGGTAGAGGAGTAGCCCTATGATGATCATGAGAATCAAGTCCAGAAATCCATGGCCATGGTAGAGTGAAATAATAGAAAGAGTTTCTATTTAGATTTTCACATTGGACTCGAATCGAATGATTACATCATATGACAGAGACTAGGGTTTGACGAGTTCACCTTAACCCTAATCTGATCGGGGCTCAAGATAGAAGAACTTAATCACACAGGTAGCTGCACCAAGAGGTTCGCATTCAGCTCTGATGGGTTGCCACCATATACTGCTAGGTGTCACTGGTGGATTTTGGGAGCAATTAGAATGATTTAGATGATCGATCATTCTAGCTGTTCGAATCAGAAGAGTTCTGATCCATCGAAAGGAGTTTCGATGATGTCTATGATAGAGATCATGACATATCCCATTACCATACAGAACTGAACCTAACTGGGTCACACAAACAAGGGTTTGAATCTGGTGATCATCAATTGAACTATCTAGTTCAATTGATCTGAATGAGATTCAATTAGGTTCAAGGAAATCGTGCTAGCACTCGATTGAACCTAACGTTCTTCTTTTACTATCATAAATAAGTTGTCCTGACTGAGCCAAAGGAGTTTGTGCTCAATCAGAGGCCTTCATATGGTCTGACTGGAGGTTGTCCAAGTCAGAATAGGTTGTCTTATTTGTAAGACATTACCTGCCATTTTTGGTCACCTGCCATTTCTTGTTCTTTGACTTTGGTCAAAAGTCTACCTTTGACTGGTCAAACGTTGACCATTGACCCTTTGACTTTTGACCACATGTCATGCACCTATTGGAGAGCTGGTGGGGGCCTGTCCCCCTGCCAGAACCTGGCAAGGAGAAGGGCGCACGCCAAGGGTGGCGTGAGCCCAAGTAGGAGGCGCCTAGGAGTCCTTGTTGGACAAGGACTCCACCTCCCTTTTGGATTCCAATCAGAGTTCTACTAAGAATCCAGTTTGACTGGTCTTAGGCACCCTCTAAGGAGGAATCCAGGGGTCTCTATTCCCAACCAATCAGATTTAGATCTGATTTCACAAAGGGTTGTGATTGGTTGAGAGGAAGAGGAGTTGGATCACAAGAGGTCTATAAATAAGACCCTGCGCCCAACCCTAATTTAAAAGCTAATGCAATTCAATTGAGAAACCCCACGCCCCAAGGCTGCCTCTCCCCTCCTTCTCCATGCCATAGTCTCTTCTCCCCTTGCTCTCCACGTCCAAAAGAGTTTTGGACTTAGGTTGGTGCGATTCAGATCAAGGAAAGGCGATCAAAAGCAAGAAGGCTGCGCTGCTGCAAAAGGACGACTGCAGATCTTCAAAAGAGTTTTGAAGATCCTCCAGATCAGATCCAGATCTGATTTTTGGAGGTGTGATAGAGAAGAAGAGGATCTCCAGATCCAACCCGAGTGGATACCGGTAGAGGCCAGGCGCTTGCGTGGCTAAGATCCAGAACCTTCCGCTGCAATCAGGATCATCTACAGGGTAATAGGATTACCCAAATCAGGTAAATTAAATTTGATTTAATTTATCTTATTTTATTTTATTTATTAAAATAATAAGAATCAGATCTGAAACATATCAAGATCTGATTGAGATCAAGAGAAAATTTTTGAAATATATCTCTTGATCTAATCAGATCTGGAACGAACCTGGACCGGGAAATCAGGATTTCCCTTCAACTGGTATCAGAGCCATGGTTCTAAATTGTTTAGATCTGATTTTAATTTTATTTTAATTAGAAAATAAAGTGATTTCAGATGTCACATGAGATGTGATCAGATCTGAAATCAGAAAAAATTAAAATTAAATGATTTGGATCTAAGAACATGAAGATATGCATGACTAGTTCTAGAATAGAATAGTTCTATAGAATAGTTTTGCATGTCTTTGATTTAATCTGATTAAATCATATTTTAGATCTTCTTATTTACTATTTTCTTGATATTATAAGTGTTATAATAACATCTGATAAACAGCAAATAAAAATTATTTAATTTTAAATATCATATGAGATATGATTGATGCATGTCTAGACTAGTTGTAGAATAGTTCTACATAATTGTCTAGATTAGAATTTATTTTGATTAGATCAATTTAAATCTAATTTTTTAGATTATTATGAGATAATTTAGATCTGAAAACATGCATGATTTGATACATGAGATGTATGCAAAATATGCCATTGATTAGATCTAAATTTGTATATATGAGATATATGATATAGATCTATAACTGTTTTGTAGTATTTACATGTTCCTGATTAAGGCGTTCCTCTTGGCCGTCCGGTCATAAGAACGAAGAAGGGTTTAAAGGCCCTCTCTTCCCATTCGATGGGGTGTTCTTATGACGTGTAGGGGTGCTGCGTGTTCGTCCTTAATCAGAAACCCAAAACTTACTTTCTGCAAAACCCTAGATCCTGAAACCCTAGGATTTATTGTGCATATTTTGTTTATGAACCCAACTTAATTAAGAATTAAGTTTATGGAATATTAATTAGGTCTAAAATTGAGAATTTCAGATCTAAGACATATTCATAATACTGGGTTCGGGCTTGGGTAGCTCAATTAGGTCTAAGCGGTTGATCAAACCGAATCAAGAGTTGGTTAGATGGGATCAACAATGCTTAAATTGACCAGCCTAATAGGATTAAGTCTGGGTCAAGATCGAGTCACGATCAAGCAAGACCTAATTAGGCTCAGAGGTTAGAGTCTGGATTGTAGGCTAACCCAATTGGTTCTGACTCAACAATTTGGTGTCTAAGGTAAGTTTGGCACAGACGACCGACTGGTTTTTAATTGGAAGCTACTCGACCTGAATGCGTTCTTGTGCGAGTTAACGGTGGCATATTCCTTCCACCGGTCTCACTTACCTGGCCATATCTGTTGACACAGTTCTGATCTGAGGTGGTCAATAATCCGAGCTGAACCCATGCCACTAGGTTAGTCATAATTGTTATGACTAAGCCAAGTCTAGTTTAATGAGACCTGAATCAATTCTCCCTAAGAAAAGATTAAGTCTGAGGTCTTCCACCATTGTAGATGTGCGGGCCCTTCCCGGGGTTGATTGTTCTCGGCTGGATACAGTGGCTCAGTTGCACCGGGAAGATGCAACCATGTCTATTAGGCATTGGATGCTATGGGCTGGAGGATGAGTTGGGCTCAATATTTCCGGATACGGTGAGAGACCCAATTAGGAACCCAGTCTATGCAAATGGTGGGTCTGACTTAACTAAGGAGTGGATCAATATTCCGGATACGGTGAGATTCATGAATTAGAGACCAAGTTTGGGTGCACCATGATTAGAGAATCATTGAACAAGAGTTGTTCACTCATTGGCTAACCCATCACCAATAACTGTTAGGTGAGGTGATGAGTCAGTTGGTGAGACCGCACCACCCACTAGAAATCATCAATCGCGGAGATTTTCGCATCTCTACAGAGGGAGTGTAGGGATCCGAGAAAATAGTGGGAGCTAATTTGTTTAAAAATAAAATCCCTAAACAAATTGGTCAAGTCAAAATTACAGTATCTAACTAGAATCTTTGACTCTCTACAGGAAAATGTCTGCGTCCAACCCACTTGGCACGTATCCTAGACACACATAGACTGACTGGACCCAATTATAAAGATTGGCTCAGGAACTACAAAATTGTTTTGGGTTCAGAGAAGTTAACACATGTTTTGGACCAGGACCCTCCCACCTTACCAGCTCGTCCATCCACTGAACAGAGAGCGTCTCTGGAAAAATGGATTGACGAAGATAATAAGGCCAGATACTACATGTTGGGCTCGATGTCTGATGAGCTCCAGCGCCAACATGAAGATATCGGGACTGCTCGCCAAATGTTGGCTCACCTGCAGGAGATGTTTGGTGAACAGAGTCGCGCAGCCAAATATCAAGTCACGAAAATGACTTTTTAAGGCTAAGATGCGTGATGGGCAGTCAGTCCAAGATCACTGTCTGACAATGATCAAGGACATGGAAGAGCTTGAGAAGCTCGGTGTGAAGTTGGACTTGGACTGCAGAACGATATTATTCTGCAATCCTTGACTGATGCATATGGGCAATTCATCATGAATTACCACATGCATAAACTTCAAAATTCCTTGGCCGAGTTGAATGAATATGCTGGTTACCGCTGAGCTTTCTATGAAAGGTTCTAAAGGCTCAGTTCTTGCTATGGAACGGACTTCTTCCAAAAGAAAGTCTTATGGAAAGAAAAAGAAGTCTGTGAAAAAGCAAAAGGTGGAAGGATCAAAGAAGAAGAAGGCAGAACCGAAGAAGAAGGTCGATGGCAAAGGAAAGTGTTTCCATTGCAACAGCGACGGCCATTGGAAGCGGAACTGCCCTACTTACCTGGCCACCCTGAAGAACAAGAAGGAAGGTCCTTCTGGAGGTATGCTCGTTATTGAGTCTAACCTTACGGTTTCTTCTGCATCCAGTTGGGTGCTTGACTCTGGTTCTAGTGCTCATCTGTGCACTTCTATGCAGGGTCTTGAGGATAGCAGGAGGCTGAGGGATGGAGACATGATCCTACGCGTCGGTAATGGAGCAAGAGTTGCTGCAGTAGCCGTGGGAACATACCCTCTTCGATTACCATCTGGTTTAGACTTAGTTTTAAAAGACTGTTATTATGTGCCTGCAGCTAGCAGGAATTTGATTTCTGTTTCATGCTTAGCACAAGAAGGTTATGTGATCACCTTCTTTAAGGACCATTGTAACATTCTTTATGAAAGAAATAAAATTGCAAATGGTTTCCTTATTAATGGTCTTTATCAGTTACATATTGATGTACCTATTTTAACTATCGAGCAAAACGTGAATGCCAAACGACCTAGGGATAGTCCAAACGACAGATATCTATGGCACCTGAGATTAGGTCATATAGCAGAAGATAGGATTAACAAATTGGAGAAAAATGGGCTATTGAGTCCATTGACTTTTGAGTCATATCCAACTTGTGAATCTTGTCTTCAAGGCAAAATGACTAAACTCCCTTTTGTTGGACATGGGGAGAGGGCCACAGATCTCCTTGCCCTAGTACATACTGATGTGTGCGGCCCATTTGATGTGCCGGCTAGAGGCAATTTTGTCTACTTCATTACCTTTACCGATGATCTGTCTAGGTATGGGTATGTGTATCTTATGAGACACAAGTCTGAAGCTTTTGAAAAGTTCAAAGAATTCAGACATGAAGTAGAAAAACAAACTGGAAAAACCCATTAAGGTTCTTCGATCAGATCGAGGAGGTGAATACCTTAGCCGGGAATTCCTAGACTATCTTAAGGAAAATGGCATAGTCTCTCAATGGACTCCACCAGGAACACCTCAACTCAACGGGGTTTCAGAATGGAGAAATCGGACTCTATTGGATATGGTTCGATCCATGATGAGCTTCACAGACCTCCCTGATTTTCTTTGGGGACATTCATTATTAACTTCAATCTATCTTACTGAATAGGGTTCCCTCTAAAACCGTTCCTACCACACCGTATGAGATATGGCACGGTAAGAAACCAAGTCTGAGTCATCTCAGAATTTGGGGTTGTCCGGCTCATGTCAAAAGACAACAAGCGGACAAGTTAGAGTTTAGGTCCTTTAGAGCTCGATTCATAGGATATCCTAAAGAGTCATTAGGATACTATTTCTACATTCCAGAAGACCACAATGTGATTGTGAGTCGACATGCCATATTTCTTGAAAAATAGTTTATTCAAGATAGTGGCATTGGAAAGCAGATTAAGCTTGATGAGAAAGTCTCACAAGCAGAACGAGCTAAGGACCAAGTGGAACCAAATCAGGTTGAGCCAATAAGAACACTACCTCCTCCACCTCGTAGATCGGAAAGAGTTTCCCGTCCCCCTGAAAGATACTTAGGTATTATTTCAGAGGATGTAGAGGAAATGTTCCTCATAGGTAATGGTGCTCATGGTGATGATCCCAAAACCTACAACGAGGCGATATCAGATATCGACTCCGAGAAATGGCTTGAGGCAATGAAGTCAGAGAATTGACTCGATGCACTCAAACCAAGTCTGGACCTTGGTAGATCCACCAGAAGGTATAGTACCTATTGGGTGTAAATGGATCTTCAAGAGAAAGATTGGTGCAGATGGGAATGTGGAGACATTCAAGGCTAGACTGGTGGCAAAAGGTTATAGTCAACGTGAAGGCATTGACTATCAGGATACCTTTTCCCCGGTAGCTATGCTAAAATCCATCCGCACATTGCTTGCTGTTGCAGCCTATTTCGATTATGAAATATGGCAAATGGACGTGAAAACGGCATTCCTAAATGGATATCTTGAGGAAGATATCTATATGGAACAGCCGCTAGGTTTCACATCCAGTGATACTGATCACAAGGTTTGCAAGCTGCAAAGGTCCATATATGGACTTAAGCAAGCATCTCGGAGCTGGAACACTCGTTTCAATGATGTGATCAAAAAGTTTGGTTTCATCAAAAATGAAGAGGAACCATGTGTTTTCAAAAGGGTCAGTGGGAGCGCTGTTGTCTTCCTCGTATTGTACGTGGATGACATCCTCCTTATTGGGAATGATATTCCCATGTTGACATCAGTCAAGATGTGGTTGTCCAAGGAATTCTCCATGAAAGACCTAGGTGAAGCATCCTTTATTCTAGGAATTAAGGTCTATAGGGATAGACCGAATAGGATGCTAGGACTTTCACAGAAGATGTACATAGAGGAAGTACTAAAGAGGTTTAGTATGGAAAACTCTAAGAGGGGATTAATACCCTTCAGACATGGTATTCATCTTTCCAAGAAGATGTGCCCCAGCACACCTGAGGAAATAGAACGCATGAGCAAGATCCCTTATGCTTCTGCAATAGGGAGCCTCATGTATGCCATGCTATGTACACGACCTGATATAGCCCATGCTGTGAGTGTCACAAGCAGATATCAGTCAAATCCAGGTGAAGAACACTGGACTTCTGTGAAATGTATCCTTAAGTACTTGAGAAGAACTAAGGATATGATGTTGGTCTTTGGTAATGGAGAACTCCAAGTTCCAGGGATACACAGACTCGGACTTTCATGTCCGATATAGATGATCGAAAGTCGACATCTGGAAGTCTGTTTGTGTGCAATGGTGGAGCTGTCAGCTGGAAGAGTTCCAAGCAAACTGTGATAGCAGATTCCACCATGGAAGCAGAATATATAGCTGCATCAGAGGCTGCAAAGGAAGCATTCTGGTACAAGAAGTTTGCTGCAGAAATTGGAGTAATGCCATCAGATGCCATTCCTCTTTACTGCGACAACAATGGCGCCATAGCCCTTGCTAAGGAGCCGAGGTCTCACCAGAAGTCCAAGCACATTGAGCGGCGATACATCTCATCCGCGATTACCTTGAGAAAGGTTACGTTGAGGTCAAGAGAGTCAACTCCGCAGATAATGTGGCAGACCCACTTACAAAGCCGTTGGGCCAGCAGAAGATCGAAGCCCACCTTGAGAAGATGGGACTTAGACTTGTAGCCAATTGGCTTTAGGACAAGTGGGAGATTGTTAGATATATGTGCCCTAGAAGCCAGAATTGGCTGACACTTGTAATACACTTCTAGGGGCAAAATTATAATTTTGACTATAATTAATAAAATGGGTTATTTTCTATCACATATGTGTATTTAGTGTCTGTGATACATCCTTTGAGTTAATGGTAATGATAATTCATATTTTCAAGAGTTGAAAATTTAAGACATGAATAATCATTATTAACTCATAAAATGCTCCCGACCATAGGATCATCACGAGGATGGTGATTGATCCGGAAGGTTGGTGTACGAATCGCTTCTCTTTAGTAGATGAGTCTTGAGTCTACGGTGTGGAGACACCGGAGCGAGAGTACAGGTACTCGTTAGAGAACGAGGGCACTGAGCGTGACCACCTCGAGTAGTCATTAGGAAGTCTACCTTCTCGTCAATGACTGACTCGATGCTGCAGTAGTGTGTCTGGTTCTTTGACCTGAGATGCATCGGCAGTTCACCTTGAGGGTGTTATAGTTTGACTACACCATTACTCGGTCTCCTAGCCATATGGAACCCTGAGGTGTATGTTGGCTATAGCATGTTCATTGTAGGAACTGGATTGCATCAAGATGGAATCTATCTACCTCGGTGGTAGAGGAGCAGCCCTATGATGATCATGAGAATCAAGTCCAGAAGCCCATGGCCATGGCAGAGTGAAATAATAGAAAGAGTTTCTATTTAGATTTTCACATTGGACTCGAATCGAATGATTACATCATATGACAGAGACTAGGGTTTGACGAGTTCACCTTAACCCTAATCTGATCGGGGCTCAAGATAGAAGAACTTAATCACACAGGTAGCTGCACCAAGAGGTTCGCATTCAGCTCTGATGGGTTGCCACCATATACTGCTAGGTGTCACTGGTGGATTTTGGGAGCAATTAGAATGATTTAGATGATCGATCATTCTAGCTGTTCGAATCAGAAGAGTTCTGATCCATCGAAAGGAGTTTCGATGATGTCGATGATAGAGATCATGACATATCCCATTACCATACAGAACTGAACCTAACTGGGTCACACAAATAAGGGTTTGAATCTGGTGATCATCAATTGAACTTATCTAGTTCAATTGATCTGAATGAGATTCAATTAGGTTCAAGGAAATCGTGCTAGCACTCGATTGAACCTAACGTTCTTCTTTTACTATCATAAATAAGTTGTCCTGACTGAGCCAAAGGAGTTTGTGCTCAATCAGAGGCCTTCATATGGTCTGACTGGAGGTTGTCCAAGTCAGAATAAGGTTGTCTTATTTTGTAAGACATTACCTGCCATTTTTGGTCACCTGCCATTTCTTGTTCTTTGACTTTGGTCAAAAGTCTACCTTTGACTGGTCAAACGTTGACCATTGACACTTTGACTTTTGACCACATGTCATGCACCTATTGGAGAGCTGGTGGGGGCCTGTCCCCCTGCCAGAACCTGGCAAGGAGAAGGGCGCACGCCAAGGGTGGCGTGAGCCCAAGTAGGAGGCGCCTAGGAGTCCTTGTTGGACAAGGACTCCATCCTCCTTTTTGGATTCCAATTAGAGTTCTACTAAGAATCCAACTTTGACTGGTCTTAGGCACCCTCTAAGGAGGAATCCAGGGGTCTCTATTCCCACCAATCAGATTTAGATCTGATTTCACAAAGGGTTGTGATTGGTTGGGAGGAAGAGGAGTTGGATCACAAGCTTAGTCTATAAATAAGACCCTGCGCCCAACTCAAATTAAAAAAGTAATGCAATTCAATAAGAAACCCCACGCCCCAAGGCTGCCTCTCCCCTCCTTCCTCCATGCCATAGTCTCTTCTCCCCTTGCTCTCCACGTCCAAAAGAGTTTTGGACTTTGGTTGGTGCGATTCAGATCAAGGAAAGGCGATCAAAAGCAAGAAGGCTGCGCTGCTGCAAAAGGACGACTGCTGATCTTCAAAAGAGTTTTGAAGATCCTCCAGATCAGATCCAGATCTGAATTTTTGGAGGTGTGATAGAGAAGAAGAGGATCTCCAGATCCAACCCGAGTGGATACCGGTAGAGGCCAGGCGCTTGCGTGGCTAGATCCAGAACCTTCCGCTGCAATCAGGATCATCTACAGGGTAATAGGATTACCCAAATCAGGTAAATTAAATTTGATTTAATTTATCTTATTTTATTTTATTTATTAAAATAATAAGAATCAGATCTGAAACATATCAAGATCTGATTGAGATCAAGAGAAAAATTTTTGAAATATATCTCTTGATCTGATCAGATCTGGACGAACCTGGACCGGGAAAATCAGGATTTCCCTGGAAAGACTAAGATGGGGAAAGGTAGATGGTCTAAGATTTGCCTCCTCTTTCATATGTGCGAAGGTCTTTGATGCAAATCTCTGTATCTTTGTCCTGACTTCACCCATAATCATTGAAGTGATCCTCTCGACCCATGCATTCTCGTCTAGTCTAGAAGAGGGTCTGCTAGATGTATCTAGGACAAACTGCCTCTACTTATGTTTCTACTGTCTGATCAGCTGGATCCTCAGTCTAAACATCTGGTACTGGAATAGCTAGTGGAGCCTCATCTGAATTTGAACCATCTACCTAAGCCCCTCGATGGATCTAATGAGTGCCATGTCTCTCAAAACCCATACGACTCAGTGAATGCTTGTTGTACATGTCGGCGTGCATCAGGGCTCTCATGGTTCTTCCCTCAAGATTTATCTTGTACTCCCCAAAGATCAAGATCATAACCATACCGTAAGGTAGTGAAACCTTCGACAAGTTCGTTGCATCCTGCATCGCCCGATGATAAAAGGAGGTAGGCTCAATGGGATCTCTCTGATGATATGACTCATGAGAATGATGTCCCTCTCTAAGATGAAGTCAAATCTTCCCATCTTCGAGAAGAAGCTCCTTGCTGATGATGTAATGGATTTGCATCATTTTGACACTCAGCTGGCTGGCTCTCATATTTCTGATCCCTCTGACATCATCTCGCTCAAGTATAGCTCTTAGTCCAACCTTGCGCTCCTTGATGTCATCAGAAATGGTCCCAATATTAGGCATTCGAAGGGCATGTCCAAGACTCTCGGTATCAAGTTTAATCCGCACACCCTTCACCTCCGATACAACACTACCTACACTCACTTTTATATTTGCATAAAACTCTTTAAGTTGGGATAGGTCAGCACATCAAGAGAATAAAGATAATCCCATCCCAATCTCTAAATTTTGTTTCCAATCGTGAATCCTTCACGCTCTAAAAATCCAAAATCAACCTTTTTGCCCATGCATACAACCCTAGAACCAATGGGCGTCTGTGAGGGGGTTGCGCAAGCAAGTGGAGGAGGAGAAGGAACCTAAGAGGGTGGAGGAGGCACTATATATAGATGCTTTATCTTGCTCATTTCTCTGCTTTGATCATTGTTCACGGACAGGAGGAGGCGATGAAGAGGAGCTAGGGCTTCGAATTTTCGACCGCCTCATCCTTCTCCTTGAGGCAACGTTCTTCATGGGTGCCATTAGAATCAAATTACTAGAAAAATCGAGGGAAAAAGAGTGGGAATGTTTTGGTTTGGGCAAAGGAGGGCTTAAAGAGAGTTTCGATTTGAAAGGAAAGGCCTATAGTGAACAAAGCAATGGGATGTCTTTGATTAAAAAGTTCTATCCTGACAATAGGGTCGACTCATATCAAATTTGAGTCGACTCCTATAGATGGGTAGACCCAGTAAAACTGGGGTTGACTCCTCGTAGAACTATCTTAAAAACCTGTTCAGCACACGAGTCGACTCCTCTATTTCAAGAGTCGACTCCTTGATATAGAAAGTAGTTCAAGGAGTTTCAAAATAAGAAATTTTGCACAAATTGAATGAAAGTTGATTTTCAATCAAATTTAAGGATTAAGACTGGTATTTAAATCAAATTGGGGATAAAAAAAATCAATTAGGGGTTTGATAAACAATTATATCAAGGGTATCGAAAAAATGAGAATCTAGATAATGGCTCTATGAGTTTTGGTTCAACTATGTAATCTTAAATCCTTAGAGATAAGCCTAAGATGCAATGCAAATCAATATATCATGCACTTGATGTTTTATGACTAAAGTATTTTATCTTCAAGTGCTTAGATCATATAATTTTTGGAGAATTTCAATAATTAAATATTTTATGGGGGAATGCTAAAATTAGTTTTATTTATCATTTTTGCAATCAAATATATTCATGACAATCATGCTTCTTTCAATTTAAGTTTTTTGAATATAGATTTGATATGGGGAAGCTAAAAGATCATAATGAATTTGAAGAGAGATTAAGTTTGTATCAATTAAGCATAATGCATAGAAGAGAGCATATTGATTTTGGATTTTATATAAAATTAATATGTTCAAACATTCAGATCATAGAGTATGAACATTATAAGCAGTGATAAATCATCAAAATTAATTAATTATTTTAAATAGATTCAACAAACAATGATGGGATAATGTGAAAAAAGTTTAGATTTTACCAAATATTATCAGTCATCCATCTTTATTCCAAAGCATCCATTCTTGAAGATTTTTTCTTTTCATTCTATTAGATGCTTGGTGTATCGGTAAAATCATTTGCTAGTTTTTGCTACCAAAGTCATGTTGAGTCCATTAATGCTGGAGCACATGATTTCTTTTGGAATCTAAATTTATTTAATTGAGATTTAGCCAATTCTTTTAGTGTTACACTTTGAAATTTTATATCCTACTTTTTTATATTTGAAGCATGTAATGGAATGATTTTTAATTAAAGCTTTAGCAAATATATTCTTCATAAATTTTTATTTTTTTGATGGATTGAAACTAATTTTAGCTTTATCAAACATAATCTTTTGATTGATTAAAATAGATTGAAGCTTTTGAGAGCCAATTGTAAATTTTTCATCAAATTTTCAATCTCTTTTCTTAGTTTGGTATTTTGTTCCAAAAGAGATTTTTTAGATTTTAAAATTTTTTTCTTTTCTTCAACTAAAAATTTTTTAAATTTTGAAAGAATTTTTTTCTTCAACTAAAGTTTTCTTTTCTTTCAAAAGAGCATCTTTTTTAATCAATATTTTATTCTTTTTTAGCCAAAAATAAATTAAACTTTTTAAGTTCTTTATTTTTTAGCCTTAACTTTTTAAATTCATCTATTAAATCATTGAAGGCTTCTAATAATTCATCAAAAAAAAATTCAGAGGAGTTTTTAAGGTTTATCTTATCATCATTGGCCATGAGATAAGGATTTGTAATACTTTCTACATCTTTCTTATTTTTTTTTATTTGCTTTGCTCCACCTTAATCAATGCTTTCTTTTTTTTTTATTTTTTTCTTCTTTTCATCCTCATGAACCATGAGGCATAAGTTGGGATAAGCTTCCCTGTCTTCTTAGGAGCTTGATGTTTCTTCTTGATTTGCTTTCTCAAAAATTATTTTCAATTTCTTCCAAATTTGTTTATCTGAAATGCAAGAAGAAATTAAGTTAAATTTATTTATGTCCAATGAGTAATAAAGCATATTCATTATCTTAACATTTAGCTAGATTACTTTTTTTTATCATGCTCAATCAATACTTTAGGGCTGTGTGAGTTATCGATTTTAATCTTCTATAAATTATAATCGTATGCTTATATGAAGATATGTATGCATGCTTTCCAATAACTATAATTTGATCTATTAAGTATTGAGGGTCAATCAATAGAATAACCTTCATTAAGTAAAAATTCTATTTGGATTACCATGATCTTTTACTCATAGATCGCTAGGTCAACAATCAAATATTAGAGCATCCACTTTGATACCAATTATTGTCCAAAAGATAGCAATCTAAGAGGAAAGGTGAATTGGATTCTTTAAAAAATTCTAACCAAATTAAGCTCTAAATAAGTATATGCAATAATTTGAGCTAACTTATGTATTAGTGAGATGCAAGCAATGCAGCAGTCAAAATATGCTATAAAAATTATAATTCAAGAATTAAAATTATGCAAAGCAAGTATTGAATGCAAGTAAGATAAATAAGTCAAAGTATAATATAAATATACAAGAATTTATAGTGGTTCAATGCAGTCCCATACCTATGTCCACTCTCCAAACTTTTTTTGAAAAAAAATTTACTATAATATTCTTGATTACAGTATGTTTATTTTTTCAGGCTCACAAATAAATTTAGTTGATTTTTTGAGATCACCAACCATAATCTTACATCGATTATTTTTTTGGCTCATAATCGACCTAGTTGATTTTATGGACTCACCAACCAAAACTTATAATGTCCAATTTTGGGCTTGAACGAGTCTAATCTCCAAGTTTTTTCTCTAAATAAACTCATAAAGAAATCAAAATACAAGTAGAAATTTTTATTTTAATAAAATAGAAACAAAAAATTAAACTCTTTAAGCATGAAGAAGAGGCTAAAAGATTAGCTCTTTGAAGCTTTGCTTTCTTTTTTTTGAAGCTTGAGAGGATATGCTAGATGTTGGAGAAGATATCTCTTGAATGCCTTCTGAAATCAATACTTGAATCCTCTCTGTTCTCTCTTCTTTTGATGTACAATAAGGTTCACTCAAATCTGAAATAATTTCTCTTTAAACTCTCTTGATCTTGCTTCCTAAATATTTCTCTAGCCTTTAATAGTCTTGGACATGGCTAGAGGAGTTTTGGCTATTGGAAGGGTTAACCTAGCTATTGGAGTGAAGAAATGGCAGTTAGAACTAATTCTATATAGTTCTGAAAATTTTGCAAAACTTATGTTGTAGCCTCGAGTCAACTCTGATAGGATTCAAGTCGATCTGAATGACATTCGAGTCTACTCAGCAAATTTTTTGAAAACATACTTTTTATCTTTTTTTGAGAACTTTAGCTCAAATAATTCGAGTCGATTGGAGCTGCCACTCAGATTTCTTCGAGTCTACTCAAATTTTTGGTGCTGAAAAACTATTTTTTGTCCCTTTTCCTATAGAGTCAACTCGGATGGGATTTGAGTCGACTCGAGAAGTATGCAGGCTAAAACTTTAGCATGCCAGAACTTTCTTTTCTTCTATTTTTCACTTGAGTCGATTCGATTAGAATTTGAGTTGACTCAAATAGTAGCCAACTTAAAAATTCTGAATATTTTTCTATATGAGTGGCTTTTCATCTCAATTTTTGAGGACCTCTTTCACCTTTATTTTCTTGGCCTTTCATGGTATGTAGGCTTCCAAAAACTTCTTATTTGAGTTTTATTTAGGTGTTTAGATCCATTCTTTGAAATCCTTAGCTCTTTTTTAGGAGTTTCTTCTATGAATGATTTCTTCATTTCAAGAAATTAGAAAATTCTATATTCACTCATAAAATACATTATTAGTATCATAATCACTCAAAATTTTGGAATCATCAAAATCAATCATAAGATCAACAGCTAGCAATCTTAAAATATGCCTATATTCAGAGGTCGACTTATTTAGAGATCCTCGATAGGCACAACATCGAGGAGGAGCCAACCTGAGTGATGCAGGTGGACCATGAATCCAGTTGATGTAGGATGAGTTGTTGCCAAAAGTCCAAACTGAAAGCCCAAAGAGTCAAGTTCAAGTCCATGTGGTACGTGATGCTCGAGAAAAAATTCTACAAGCGATCCTTCTCCATGCCTCTCCTTTGCTGTCTCCGACCCTCCAAGGCCGAGGACGTCCAATGTGAAGTCCATGAAGTCATCTGCAGTAACCATTTAGGGGATAGGACCTTGGCATACAAGATCCTAGGGCAAGGATTTTGTTGTCGAGCATCCAATCATAGTACTTCATGAATGCAGTACTATAAGTTTTAAGAAGAGCACCATCCATGATCGAGCATCCATGAGAAATTTTGTTGCCGAGCATCCATGAGGATGCAGTAACCGTTCATGAAGCACTACGATTAGTGCCAATGATACTCCAACATTCAGCACCTACCGGCAACTCCTCTTTCTCGAATCAGCTCTCTTTGACCATTTGCTTAGTGGGGGATGGACATCCTCGATCATTTTTCATAGGCCATTGGGCAAAGAAAATTTCTCATTATGGCAATCGACTAAGAAGAGTGCCTATGATTTCATCTGGAAGAGCATCATTTATCACTTTGGCTTGCCTCGAATCATCATAACTGATAATGGCCGACAGTTGGATAATGCCTCCTTCTGAGAGTTTCTACTAGGAGCTCCACATCAACCAACACTTCACCTCCATCAGGCATCTCCAAGCAAATGGAGAAGCTGAGATGATCAATCGGACCATCCTTCAAGGCTTGAAGACCCGATTAAACAAGGCCAAAGGACTCTGGGTAGATGAACTACGTACACAATGTTCTTTAGGTCTACCGCACCATACATCGGCTTTCGATGGATGAGACACCATTCAATCTTGCCTTTAGAATCGAAACAATTGTCCCCATGGAGATAGGCATGCCTTCACACCGAGTAGAGGCCTTCGAATGCTCAGAAGAAATTCAGAAGACCTACGGACAAATCTAGATCTTCAAAAAAAAAGTCAGAGAGAAGGCGTGAGTCCGGATGGCAGCATAACTCGACTCACACAACCAATTTATTAAGCAAGTTGCATCAAGTTAAATAAATTAAATATATTAAATAAATTATAAATAGATTAAGGGCTAGTTTGGATTTATGGGCCCCAAATCTCACAAGATTCATTATTTGGATCTATACAAATATGAAAAATGAGCTTGGATTAGGCATGTATTTAGAAATACTTAGGAGCTTGTGGAGTGAGTCGACCCGAATCTAATAGGATTAAAAAAAAAAAGTTCTGCATAATAGTGATTTTTACGGGCATAATTATATTATTTTTTATAGACTTATGTCTCGAATTGTTTTCAATAGGTTTGATATTTTGCATAAAAAATTCAAACTATTTGCTTGTATAATTAAATAGAAATAGATACCTATGCAATTATTTTTCGACGTAACATGCATGTTATCTGTTAGTTGTCAACATACAATCACAAAATATATACCTTCCTAAAGACAAAATCATATAATATGCTAGCATTTCTTAAATCAATATAAATGAAAAACTATTTTTTTAATTAATTATATGTTCAAACCAGATATAATATCGATAAAGCCAAATTCGTCACACCTTTTGGCCATTGATAATTTTTCTTAGTAAAATAATAATAAAAATTAAAAATAATTATGATATATCAATTATTTTGAAATCTATGAAGATGTCACATATATATGTCCTCAACATTTTGTGGTACATTAATTATATTTATAATCCATCATCAAGCCAAAAATAAAGGGGGTAATAGAGATGCGGCATGGCTTTCTTCAATAGTTAGAAAGTCATTTATAGCAGCAACATTCTCCATAGATTGGTAAGATACATCGTCCGCCATTTGCATATCCAAGGTCAAGGCAAGTTTTGTTGCACCACCATAATGGAATTTCAATGCAATAATCAGTACAATCATATTCATAAGCTTTTGCTGCGACAACAAAATAATTTTTGAATTAGCACACACATTTATACCTGCATGCACAAATATTTAAATAAAATCCGAGGATAACTAAAGTGTGCTACATGAATGTGAATATAAAAGAATGATGGGTTTAGAGGCCTTCGTGTCTACATGTTCTTCCTATTTTCTATACTAAAATAGAGAAAGATATATACCATAAACGTAGAACATAGAAAGAACTATGATGGCTATTAAAATTTTGTTGGCAGTGGAAGAGGAAGAGGAAGCCATGTCGAACTTTTTGATCTAGTTTGAGAGTATGCACCAGGGGCTCAAATTTATATTTGTCCAAGATATTTCTTTTTGTGGAGCAATTTATGGTTGTCCAAAGAGAGTTTTGTTTTGTTTAATTGCCATTCGCCACCATTTGTTATATCATTTTGATAAGAGTTTCTAATATCTTAATAGGATGGTAATATTTTATTTTGTTACGTTTCTTCATGGCATCTTAATTAATTCTAACGGATTTAAGTGACTTGGTAGCCATTATTCTGTAACATGTTTGAGAACAATATCCATTAAATCTTTTGATAAGTATGGTTCAAAAGTTGAATAAAGGGAAAAGGGAGAATAGAAATTAAAGGCAACATGGAATGTTTAATATAAAGTAGCTTATGATTTTAATCGGATTGGGTTGGGTCGGGTACCCGGCGCATTGAAAACGATTGCCATCCTTAAGCCTACCCGCTTTTCTAGTGAACCAAGGCTCAAGTAGTCTAAGTTCTCTCACCATGTCTCACTGAGCTAAGCCATTCTTGATAAGGTCATGTAAAGTAGAAAACTATCCCTCCGACCAACTTTTTATCCATACTTGCAAGGACAAGCAATAGCATGACAGCTGCCAATGTGCCTCTAGTTAGAAATGGTGAGTGTTGTGGAATGGGGCTGGTGTGGCCTTGGCCTGTTTAGGGTCGGCCGCTGACCTACCCCAATGGATCGTCTGAGCGGAACAATGCGACACTTCGCCTACGGTTGGCTGCAGGTTGGCTTAAGCCGACCTACAATTCTCACCAACCTACTGAAGATCGTCTCCTGGCAAAATAAGGTAGGCCTTCATACCTCATCCTCGTCGGATTTAGGTCGGCCGTCAAGCTACATGAATAGGCTCATAGCTTGTCAATGATCGACCTACAACCATCCTTGCTGAAACTGTGTCCTTTCTGAATCGAGAAACTCGGATAAAGAGGAATCTTTTGCAATCCCATCTCCTAAGAAGGAAAGAAATCTTCTGAATCAATCCAGGATGACTAACTCAAAAAGCCGTTAGAGTCTGAAATGGATATGACTCCAACTCCTCTCCTATAAATAAAGGAACTCCGAGACCATCCAGGTATGCCATTCAATTTGATGCATTTTTCTCCTCATTGTTCTTCAATCTTCTAACTTGAGCGTCGGAGGGTCTTCACCGAAGAACACTCTGGTGGAAACTTTATTATAGGTGAATGGATGAAGCTCTAGCAAAGTTCATCCTCGACCTCATATTTTTCGGTGGCCAAGCTCTTTCATTCTCGTCGGCCGACCTCAAGCCGAAAGATTCAGGAGCAACAGTTGGCGCTAGAGGAAGGGCCTCGGTTATTTTTGAGGTTTAATTTGAGGGAAGAAAGCACGACACTGGATATCATGAGAACCCAAAGGGGAACATCAAATGTGTCCCAGCGTTCTAATGGTCGAAGGATCTACAATGCTCAATAGGTTAACACATCTCCACCACTAATCCAGGAGAACCCATCAACGGCACCGATGGTCTCACAGGAATAGTATGACACCCTACTTCATCAGGTGTAGGCACCATCAGCCATCGTAAGAGGAATACAGTAGGTTGATGAGTGCCGTCCGATCAAAGAAAATTTAGATCTGGTTTCGATGAGGTTGGAGGAATGACGCCCCTAAAGTCCTAGGATGGAGGCCGATCATCATTGCCGACCTACTGGTCCTTTCCATCGAAGATCTAAACACTCATCAACACCAATTTCTAGAAGAGGCTCCACCCTAGGCCATGAGACTCCTCAGCACCGAGCCACTCATGAGGATGACATGGAGAAAAAGCTCAAAGAGATGCAACGGTAGTTGGATGCATTGCGGGAGCCGAGGCAACAAGGGAAGGATTTGGAGTTTAATGTCAATCTCTCATTCACTCAAAAAATCATGGACGAACCCTTGCCACGTCGGTTCAAGATCCCTCAGATGGAGCTTTACGATGGAACGGCCGATCCCATAGATCATCTCGATAGTTTCCAAACTCTTATGCATCTGTAAGGGGCTACCGATGCGATACTATGTCCAGCTTTTCCTTCAACTCTGAGAAAGGTGGCTCGACATTGGTATTTAAACCTGAAACCCAGCTCCATAGATTTCTTCTACCAGTTGAGCCGTCTGTTCGTTGCCCACTTCGTAAGCAGTCATCGGCAACGTCGTAACTCTGACTTCCTCATGAGCATCAGGCAATGAAAGAATGAGCTCCTTCGAGAGTATATCAATCGCTTCAATGCGGCCACCTTGGAGGTCCAAAATTTAGACCTGTCTCTGGCCATGACGGCGTTCAAGGTCGGCCTCCTCCAAAATGACCTTTTGTTCTCCCTCAACTTGGACTATCCAAAGAATTTTGCTGAGATGCTAGAATGAGTGGAGAAGTATGCCCAGGCTGAAGAGGCTTGGGACCAGTAGGGGAGTAACCGAGATGGTAGGTTGGGTCCATCCCAAAAATTGGAAAAGAAAAAAGACCATAGATGGATGCAGCACCATCGGAAGGACCCATGGTTTCATCAATCATGCACCCCACCTTGGAGTAGCCGACCAGCATCTCCAAAGCCACGAGGCCGATCTAGAACTCCACCTCGGAGGTTCAATTACCACACCCCCCTCAACGCACCCCGGGCTCAGATTCTAATGGAGATCGAGCGATGAGAAGATATACCTCGATCCAAGAAAATGATAACCCCTGCTTAAGTAAGAAATCCGAGAAAGTATTGTCGATATCATCATGACCATGGGCATGATACCGAGGAGTGCTGACAGCTTAAAGAGAAAATAGAGGTACTAATCAGGTAGGGGCGACTTCGGCACTATGTGGATGAACGGTGAATCTCGATGAATCTGGGTCGTGACCAACCTCGGCAGGATGAACCACGCGGAGAGCAGCCAACTGTGGGAGAAATTAAAGTAATTACTAGAGAAAACCTCGGTGGAAACACTTCAGATCGGGATCAACCAAGAGAGGGACCGAGGAAGAGGAAGGTAGATGGTGAAATTACTTTCACTGATGAAGATTTGAAAGAAATAAGTCTGTCCCGTGATGATCCTATAGTCATTTTTCTGAATATTGTTAATTATGATGTACATCGGATCCTTGTTGATAATGAAAGCTTGGTAGATATTCTATTTTATGATGCCTTTGTTCGGATGAACTTAAGTTCTGAACTACTAATGAAGAGGACTGTACCTCTGGTTAGATTTTCTGGCACTACGATTTTAGTGGAAGGGACTATCTTACTAACGACAAAAGTTGGATGAGCTCTGAAGCTGATGGTTATCGATATAACTTATTTCATTGTGAGTAGTCCCTCCGTGTACAATATCATCTTAGGTCAGTCAGGCCTAAATACCCTTCAGGCCATAATATCGATCTATCATCTGAAGGTCAAATTCATAACTCCACATGGAATCGACGAGCTCAGAGAAAATCGGTCGGTCGTAAGGGAATGTTACATGACTACTTTACGTGGAATGGTGGTTGAAGAGCAACTCATGAATGAGTTAGACGTTCGGAATGAATAAACTGAATAAAGAGGCTCTCCGATAGAAGTACTGATCTCTGTACCGATCAAGGATGATCCAAACAAGGTTATGAAGGTTGGTTCAAGCTTATGTGAAGAAGATCGACAGCACCTCATCACATTTCTACGAGATAATTCCGACGTGTTTGCTTGATCAGCTTCGGATATGCTTGGCATCGATCCATAAGTCATGATACACCGACTCAATGTAGACCTGAATCATCGTCCGATCAAGCAGAAAAAGCAGAGCTTCACCCCTGAACGCTAGAGGGCGATGCAAGAAGAAGTTGATAAGCTTTTAAAGGCCGGCTTCATCCGAAAAGTTTATTATCCGGAGTGGTTGGCTAACGTCATCCTCATCAAAAAGGCCAGTGAAAAATGGTGCACGTGTATTGATTATGTGGATCTCAATGGAGCATGCCCAAAGGATAGCTATCCTCTGTCGTGCATAGACCAACTGGTGGATGCGACCTCGGGACATCAGCTCCTATCATTCATGGATGCTTTCTCGGGATACAACTAGATCCGAATGGCACCCGAGAATGAAGAAAAAACTTCTTTCATAATTGACCAAGGCCTTTTTTGCTACAGGATCATGCCGTTTGGCTTGAAGAATGCTGAGGCGACCTATCAAAGACTTGTGAACAAGTTTTTCAAAGAATAGATTGGGAGAAATATGGAAGTGTACATTGACGATATGCTCGTCAAAAGTAGGGCAGCCGAATACCATATTACCGACCTAGAAGAAGCCTTTTCTATACTACGGTATTTTTGGATGAAGCTCAACCTGGATAAATGTGCCTTTGGTGTCACTTCCAAAAAATTTCTTGGGTTCATGGTATCACAATGTGGGATTGAGGCCAATTCGGAGAAGATTCAATCTCTTCAAGAGATGAAGCCTCTGAGGATGATCAAAGAAGTGCAGCGACTCACAGGAAGGATCGCAGCCTTAAATAGATTTTTATCAACATCGGCAGAAAAGAGCCTTCCATTCTTTAAAGCCCTTAAGCAACCAAAGGACTTTCAATGAACAGATGAATGCCAGATAGCCTTTGACGAACTAAAGAAATACCTCGGCTCTACCCCTTTGTTAAGCAAGCCAGAGTCTGAGGAGGTATTGTTCTTGTATCTAGCTGTTTCTTCTTTGGCAATCAGTTCTGTTCTGATCCGATAGGAGGCCAAGATGCAATTGCCGGTCTATTATGTGAGTCGGGTACTTCATGATGCTGAGACTAGGTATACGAGACTAGAAAAGATCGTCTATGCTCTCTTGATATCTGCAAAAAAATTATGCCCATATTTTCAAGTGCACACCATCGCAGTCCTTATAGATCAACCCATTAGATCGATATTATACCGACCAGATCCTTCCGAATGGCTGGCTAAATGGGCTATCGAGCTAGGCAAAATTGATATAAAATATTTGCCGAGCCCATCCATTAAAGCTTAGGCATTGGCAGATTTTATTCTGGAATGTACAATTCCAGATGAAGAATTCAGTCATGCTGAAATCTCTTCAACTGATGAATGTTGGACCCTACATGTTGATGGATCTTCGAATGCTATGGGCTCCGAAGCTGGGTTGATCTTAACCAGCCTGAAAGAAGTAGTAGCGGAATATGCTCTACGCTTCAACTTTTCGACTTTCAACAATGAAGTCGAGTATGAGGCATTGGTAGTGGGACTTAGAATAGCGAAAGAAATGAGAGTTCGGCATCTCAGAGTACATAGTGATTTGCAGTTGGTGATTGGTCAGGTTCAGGGAGAATATGAAGCTCGGGAGCCAAATATGGTAAAGTATCTGCAGAAGGTCAGAGACTTGACTTCTAGCTTTTTAGCGATGGATGTTCAGTGGATACCAAGGGCGGAGAATGTGCGAGCTGACCTCCTTTCTAAACTAGCAACCCATGGAGCGGCCGACCTAAAAAGAAGCTCATACATGGAAGTCCTAGAGAAACCGAGCATTGAGGAGGTCCTAGTAATGTAAGCTGATCCAGAACCGAGCTGGATAGATCCTATTCTCCATTATTTGCAAGATGGGAATTTTGCCTACGGATCGAGATGAGGCAAAAAGATTGAGACACCTCGCTCCACAATACGTCATTTATGAAGAAAAGTTGTATAAGAGTTCCTTCATCCTACCTCTGCTCAGATGCCTCCATCCTTCGATAGCCGACTATGTCCTACAAAAAGTTCACAAAGGAATCTATGGCAATCACCTAGGGGGCAAGGCTCTATCCCATAAAATATTATGGTAGGAATATTTTTGGCCAACCATGCAAAGAGATGTGACCGAACTGGTGAGCAAATGTGACCAATGCCAAAGGACCTCAAACATTCAGCACCAACCATTGACCCTACTAGCCCCGATCATGACCCCTTAGCCCTTTGCTTAATGGGGAATAGATATCCTTAGATCATTTTCCATCGCTATGGCATAGAAGAAGTTCCTGATTATCATGATTGACTATTTTACTAAATGGGTGGAAGCAGAGGCAGTAGCCATGACTACCAAAGTCAGAGTTCAAAATTTTGTCTGGAAGTCTATTATATGTCGATATGGTTTACCCCATGCCATCATAACCGATAATGGACGATAATTCAATAACCTGAGGTTTACAGGATTCTATAATGACTATAGGATTTCTCATAGATTCACATCGATAGGTCATCCATGGACTAATGGCGAGGTTGAGGTGATGAACAGGACATTATTATAGGGGTTGAAAGCTCACATAAGCCAGGCAAAAGGATCGTGGATCAAAGAGTTGTACAATGTCCTTTGGGTGTATCGCACGATGCAACGTCTCCCAACTGAAGAGACATCTTTCATGTTGGCCTTTGGTACGAAAGCTGTGATACTCATAGAGATGGGGTTACCCACTTTTCGAGTAGAGGAGTTCGATGAAGATAGAAATTCCTTTAGGATGAGAGCGAATCTAGATCTGCTGGAAGAAATCTGGGAACGAGCTCGAGTTCGGATAGCCAACTATCAACAGAAGATTGCCCGATACTATAATTCTCAAGTAAAGAGCAAATCTTTTCTGGTAGGACAATTAGTTCTTCATCGAGCTAAGATTTCTCGTCCATCCGAATGGTCAAAGTTGTCGGCAAACTGGGAAGGACCTTATCACGTGGCTGAAGTAGTCCGATCGAGAACTTACCATCTCTATCGACTGGATGGAACTCCAATCCCAAGGACCTCGAATGCCAACAATCTTCGAAGATATTATCCTTAGAATATAATTTCCATCTTGAATTTTTATTCGATAATGAATAATAACTTCTCATAGGTTTTATTTCCACCAACACGTGCTCCTCAGCCACGATCGAGGAGCGAAACATGTCTCCATCAGATGTCGTCAACGTGCACTTCTCGACCATGGTCGAGGAGTGGAACACATCTCCATCGAATTTCGTCAACGCATGTTCCTCAGTCACAATCGAGGAGCAAAATGCATCTCCATCAGATGTCAGCAATGCATGCTCCTCGATAGATCGAGGAGCGAAATGCATCTCCATCGAATATCGCCAATGTGCGCTCCTCGTCCTTGGCCGAGGAGCAGAATGCATCTCCATTGAATTTTGCCAATGCGCACTCCTCGACCACGATCAAGGAGCAGAATGCATCTCCATCAAATGTCGCCAACACACGCTGCTCGACCACGATCAAGGAGCAGAACGTGTCTCCATCGAATGTCGCCAACATGCGCTCCTCGTTCACGGTCGAGGAGCGGAACGTATCTCCATCGAATTTTGCTAACACATCCTCCTCGACCATGGTTGAGGAGCAGAACGCATCTCCATCGGATGTCGTCAATGTGCGCTCCTTGGCCACGACCGAGGAGCAAAACACATCTCCATCGAATTTTTCCAACGCATGCTCCTCGACCACGGTCGAGAAGCAGAACACATCTCCTTCAAATTTTGCCAATGCACGCTCCTCGGCCATGGCTGAGGAGCAGAATGCATCTCCATCAAATTTTGTCAATGCGCGCTCCTCGACCATGGTCAAAGAGCGGAATGCATCTCTGTCAAATTTTACCAATGCACGCTCCTTGACCATGGCTAAGGAGCGGAACGTATCTCCATTGGAGCCTGCCAACACACGCTCCTCGACCATGGACGAGGAGCGGAACGTAACTCATGAAATTTATGAAAACACCCTACTCGATTATGGCTGAGGATCATAATGCACCAGCATGAATCGCCCATCACTTCTCAGTCACGCCGCCTAAGGTCTACGCTAACCTACATCTTGAAAAAGAAAAATCTGACGAAGAACATACGAACTCAACAACTTAAGCAAAAGAAGGCTTTGTATTAAAGTTCAGCATTTACAAGTGATGGTCGGCCTATACAAAAATACCTCAGCAAAGACCAGGGGCAAATAAAAAGGGCCGACCTAAAAAAAGGGAAACGAAAGAGAGATCGGACATGCCCGATCAAAATGATACATTAAGCTCCATCCAGAGCTTCAGAATTCGCCGACCTCCGCTTGGTCTGGCAGGGTGATAATGGCTGGGGCTGGTACCGATGTTGCATCCTCGACAACCAAGTCATCGCATGTGGGGCTGAAGACATCTTCCATCTAGATCTCTCGAATCCTTAGCTTCCTCAACCTCCTCATCGTCCGACTCCAAGAGGTCCCAGTTCAGATCAGGGAAGATCCTCTGGACCTTCTCTTTCAGGTCTATGCCCCCTTGCAGGTAGGAGAGCGATGCAAAATCCACCTTGATGTTGCAGAATTCTTTCGAGGCATGGAAGGCCTAGACCGCCTCTACCCTGGCAGGCCTCCGCTCGTGCCTTCCCGACCTTCCTCTCTCCCAGCACCCGAGCTTCAGCCTTAGTCAGCTCGGACTCCAGCTGCTTCACCCTCTCCCTAAGGGACCTGGTCTCATCCTCGACCTTCAGTCGAGATAATTGAGCATCATCCGTCCTTCGGTTGGCATGGGCAGCTTTCTCCTTAGCTTCTTTAGAGAGGCACCAAACCTCTCTAATTACCTCGGCAAAATGGTCCACATGATGGATGAGCTAACAAAAAAAAAGAGAGAAAAAAGAAAAAGAAGCTGAGCCAAGGAGTGAACCGAAGACCTAAAATAAAGGTCAATAAAAAGGCAGACACATATCGGAATGAGAGAATCGTAGGAGTCTTGGATGCAAAAAGCACCGCCGACCTCCTCGAAGGTTTGGACATCGGTCAGTAAGATGACCAACTTCAGCAATGAATGGGCGACACGGTATTCGCCGAGGCCCTTCCTTTTATCGTCGATATTCGAGGGAACTTTCACCGAAGAAATGCTCCCCAAAACATCGGATCCACGGTCAAACATCCGGATGGAGATCTTCGGCCCACCCGAGCTTCTTTTGGAGGAAGATGCAAAAGGTCGAGGGATGGACTCTCCTGGAGCTACGGACCAAAGCAGCGTCACAGCCTTTGCTGATGCCTTCTCCTTCCTCGGGGCATTGGTCGCTCTCGAGGAACCTCCTGCCATGGGCTGCGCCAGGACAGCCTCGATTCGAGTGCGTTTGGGGGCCACGACCGTGTTTATCTTCCTCTTCTTCGCCATTCGACGAAGAGTTTCAAGATCGAACGGGTTCATTGCTAAATAGAAAAACACAAGACTCGATCAATGATAGTGACAAGAAAAGAAAAGATGACCCAAACCAAATCGCATGAGAACACTTACTCCTTGGGTCAGTTGGAATCAGTCCGACCTTAAATAAGTTCTTCTTGGTAAGGAACCTGGATAGCGGGAGAGGAGCAAGACTAAAGATTTGACTCAAGACCTCCTCCTCGATGTCGGACAGTGTTGGAGGTCTGACAGCCGACCTATGAGGTCACCCCCATGACGTGCTAAAACCCTATGGTTGCTCGGCCGACACAAAAAAGAAGCGCTCCTTTCAGTTATGCACCGAGGAAGGAGCACCTCGAAAAAGGTGGCATCCTCTCCAAGGAGAAGCATACCACCACCCGACCTCCGTCGGATGCTCCTTTAAGATGAAGCAAGCTCAGAAGAGATGGAAGGTAGGCTCGATCCCGAGGAGGCAATGGGTGAAGAAGCCTAAAATCGATCGCCAGGAGTTCGGCGCCAAACAACAAAAGCTAATTCTATATAGATTCAAAAGCTTGATAATTAAAAAATGAAAAGATAACCTAAGGCCAGCCTTTAGCGATTCCTCATAGACACCGACCCGTCCAGGCTGGGGAAGAGCTATACGCTCCCCAAGACCGAGGACCTCTAATTTAAAATCATCGGGGACATGGTACCTCATCCTAATGACTTCCAGGTCCTCCGAGGTGAGGATGGAAATCTATTCTAAAAGGGCCATAGTCTGAAACTTCATGTTCTTCGAATCGGCCCAGAGAACCTACTACCCCGGAGCCATGATCCTCGTAGAAGGGCTATCCGAGCCCAAGAAGATCGGGACAAACTAGATTGACTCATGAGTATGGAGGAGACTGACCTAAAGGGCGAGGAGGCCGAAGCAACAAGGGGAGTTAGGATGGGATCGATGGTAGCTCGGCTGAGTCCGAGCAATTTCTCGTGTAAAGTATCGGAGTTCACCCTTTAAGCAACAGTGGCAGTCAAAAGGAGTAATACAGACCCTATTTATAAGAAGCATGGATGGCTCCGATCTACTCCCATTTCGTCTATCCTTTTAGATCTTCGCCAAGTGTCAGATACCCATTGATCGAGATGGATAGACCTAGAGCAAAGCAACGGACGGTTAGATTTCGTGGCTGATGGACTTCTTCCAATCTTGTCATGCTATCGATCTCCAATGCCGCAATGCGGGCATGATTTGAAGATCGATCTTGGCTTCGATAGGGTACTTACATCGATTGCCTAGAGGTAGATTGACCTCGTAAGTGGGGGACAAATTATTATGGAATGGGGCTGATGTAGCCTCGACCTATTTAGGGTCGGCCATCGACCTACCCCAATGGATCGTCTAAGTGGAATAATGTGACACTTCATCCATGGTTGGCTGCAGGTCGGCTTAAGCCGACCTACAATTTTGGTCGACCTACTGAAGATCATCTCCTGGAAAAATAAGATAGGCCTTCATATCTCATCCTCATCAGATTCAGGTTGGCCATCGAGCTATATGAATAGGCTCATAGCTCATCAATGACCAATCTACAACCATCCTTGCTGAAACTGCATCCTCTTCGAATCAAAAAACTAGGATAAAGAGAAATCTTTCACAATCCCATCTTCTAAGAAAATAAGAAATCTTTCAAATCAATCCAGGACGACTAACTTAGAAAACCGTTAGAGTCTGAAATGGATACGACTCCAACTCCTCCCCTATAAATAAAGAGGCTTCGGGATCCTCCAGGTATGCCATTTAATTCGATGCTTTCTCTTCTCATTGTTCTCCAATCTCCTAACTTGAGCGTTGGAGGGTCTTCACCGGAGAACACTCCGGTGGGGACTTTATTGCAGGTGAATGGATGAAGCTCTAATAAAGTTTGTCCTCGATCTCATATTCCTCGGTGGCCGAGCTCCTTCATCCTCGTCGGCCGAACCTCAAGCCGGAAGATCTAGGAGCAATGAATGAGCATACCTTGGATAGAAGTTCTGGAACTATATACGAGCACTAACTCAAATAAAAAATATTCAGACACCTTTGCATCATATGCACGAAGTTGAAATACTTATACCAATTTAGCTATATTTGAAACCACGAACCTCTAATAAACTGCTCATGAACTTGATTTCTCTAGCAATGAAATAGCCAATCAGTTCCAAAATCCCCACAAGTACCCTTCTTTCATTAATCTTTCTCCGCTCTTTTGGTTAAACTCCTGATATCACTTGGATTTTTATTAGCTTCTTATTGCTTTCTAGTCGCAGTGCTTTTTGTTCGCATATGTTGTTGACGTGCGAAGGCTCAACCATCTAAAAGAAAGAAATATTGGTTTGACCATCAAGGACTTTCCATGTATTTAATTAGCTAGTAAGGTGAAGGGCCTAGGCACTCAAACTCCATAGACATGAGACCACATCTTAGTTCAACTGAGTCTGCAATTACTAAAATTATTTAGGCATTTTTTTTTAGAAAAAAACAAAAACTTCATTTCCTTCATGGTGTTGGTATGATAGCCTAACAATTTATTTGATATCAGCAATTAGGACAAAACATAGAGAGAAACAACAGCGGTTATTATCTCACTCATGGAACAATTGTAAAGGAATTTGGTACTTGATCATTTGAAAATAACAATCATGAAGAAAAATTACAAGATGCCTTTTTTCTTCCTAAAATAATTCAAGAATTACAATATAGATTTAAATCCACTACAAAATCAAAAGATACAACATAATAAATGTTAGAAAATAATTAAAGAGAATGGACCATGAAAGGAAGGGGGTTTTTGTTATTTCTCTTATTTTTCCATTAGGATTTTGGAGATGAGAAAAAGAGAGGTAGAAGATGAAATATCTAGGAAGGAGATAGGTAAGGAGAGTTCAATGAGATGGAGTGGTAAGAAATAAAGAAGAAAGGATTGAGAGGGAGATGGGGCCAAAGAGGGAAGGGGGCCATGGAGGGATGGGGTGATGAGAAAGAGGAGGCGATGGCCATGGAGGGAAGGGTACCATGGAGGGATGGGGCGGTAAGGAAGAAAAGGCAATGGCCATGCAGGAAAGAGGGCTTTCCCTCTTTTTCTTCCATTAGGATTTTAGGATGAGAAAAAGATAGATGGGGAAGAAGATGAAATTAGATTTTTAACCATGTCATTAGTATTTCTAAAAATATTTTATGCCACGTTAGCTCTGGTTTGAATCATACAAGTAAGTCTTACTCTACGTAAGCACCAAAATTTGCCACATTAGACTTTCGGTGAGAGGAAACCACTAGAATCATACCCGAGGGCAATATTAAACTAGTTCAGATAGTCAGGGGATAAACTTTAGCTTTTTGTAGTTCATGGACTTTTTAAGAAAATTCGATGAAGTTCAAGGACCTGGAACATAATTTATTCTTATAATTATTAGATAAAATAAAAGTGAATATGAGTAGACTGATATCCAATCTAATTTTAGCCCTTTATTTATTTTCTAATATATTTCAATACTTTCTTAATATAAAGATATGGAATTTCTAGAGAGTGATATAAAATAATCCTAATTATTAGATTCGTGACACTTTTATAAAATTTAAATTATTCATTGCTCCTAGAAGTTCACATAAAGGATAGAGACCTCAATTTGCCAAAACAACTAAGCAAGCAAATTAGTCTCCTAAAACATCTTCTTATACAATGCAACTACACTCATTCGGACTCTCTCTTATATGTTATTCCCAGCTTTCTATTGTTTTATTTGTAGTATTTACTTGGTAGGCTGACTAAGAAGCAAGCATGGAGAAAGCAAAATTTCTGAGTGCATTATTTGAGAACTAACCAGTCCAAACACAAGATGAACTATTTTTATTTTTTTCTCTTTATGACAAATGAGTTGTTAGATTGTGGAAATACATCACCAACATCAAAAAGTAGAGTGTGTAAATTAGGAACGTGATATAACAACAAAATTATGTTTTTAATGGTATAGTGAGTGGCATAAAAATAAGGATAGATCTTGTCCTTTTATATATAATATATCTCTTTTTATGTTTTTTATGGATAAAATAGAGCATTTTCTAAAAAGAGGAGTGCCTTTGTCATTGTGATGTAAGAGTAAATGTGTGGAGATTGGCTCTAAATATTTAGGCTTTTTTTCTTATCGAGCTGCATTAATTTTTCCTACAAAAAATTATTCTTTAGATTGATTCACTAGAAGAGGGGCATATCTAGAAACATTTTTGGATCATTCTTTTGTGGGTAAAATATTTACCTAAAAAACTATATTTTTATAGGTAAATATTTTTTAGATAATATTTAGATAGTAAAATAATTTATCCATGTTCTTTTATGCATGAAAAAATGACTCAGGAATCTGTTACCCATGTTCCTTTATATTACTAATTTTCTTGGAGTAAGAAGAATGATAGATATTTTAATTCAGTTTGATTCCAATTAATTATCAAGAATGATTGTGTAATCATGTCATGTAAATCAAATTAAGTGATCAAAAGCACATAAAAGCTCAAATTAACAAAGGTATAATGTAATTGTATATGAATTTAAGATCAAAATTTATTTTTCTCAACACTAATTAATCAAAATTTTCAATCCAATTAGGATAAAGTACAAAAAGCATTTCTCCCCTATTTTTGAGATTAGAAACCAGAAACTTTTTTTTAAAATATCTTAATAATATTTTTCCTCCTATTTTTCATAATTAATGCTAGTTAATTTTACTTTTCAAACTTTTCCCCCTTTTCCTTTCAAACTAGGAAGTTCAACATGAATTTAACCTTTAAATTTAGATTCTCTAATTTTAAATTTAGATTTTCACATTCAAATACATTTTTAATTAACCAATTATTTCTTCTTTAATGTTTTTCTATTCCTTAGTTTTGCAAGCAAGAATATTTTAAAATTAAGCACAATACAAAAGTGTGAGCATCAATTGAGTGAACTAAGCATTGATTAATCCAAATATCATTAAACATAGCATTCACTCAAATAGAGGCCAAAATTTTCAAAAGTTTTCTTTTTATTAATTTTAAAAGATGTTTACAAAGAGATGTATACAATGAGATAAACATCAAAAGACCTAAAAGTATGACATGCATGTATGACTACCAAAAAATGGATTCCTAGGGAGAACTAAGGTTCTACAATGCATGTCCTAGCATCCTAATAGAAGATGGTCTAGAGGCTCTATGAAGATGGTCTAGACTAAGATGGGGATGGTGATTTGGTGACTCTTGATGGCTCGCCCTTGCTGTCAGTCCTCACCACGTAGACGGTCTAAATAATTCGATTTGCCTCCTCTTTCATATGTGCGAAGGTCTCTGATGCAAATCTCTGTATCTTTGTCCTGACTTCACCCATAATCATTGAAGTGATCCTCTCAACCCATGCATTCTCGTCTAGTCTAGAAGAGGGTCTATTAGATGTATCTGGACAAACTGCCTCTGCTTATGTTTCTACTGTCTGATCAGCTGGCTCCTCAGTCTGAACATCTGGTACTGGAATAGCTAGTGTAGCCTCATCTAAATTTGAACCATCGACCTGAGCCTCTCGATGGATCTAAGAGGAAAGGTGAATTAGATTCTTTAAAAAATTTTAACCAAATTAAGCTCTAAATAAGTACATGCAATAATTTGAGCTAACTTATGTATTAGTGAGATGCAAGCAATGCAGCAATCAAAATATGCTATAAAAATTATAATTCAAGAATTAAAATTATGCAAAGCAAGTATTAAATGCAAGTAAGATAAATAAGTCAAAGTATAATATAAATATACAAGAATTTATAGTGGTTCAATGCAGTCCCGTACCTATGTCCACTCTCCAAACTTTTTTTGAAAAAAAATTTACTATAATCTTCTTGATTATAGTATGTTTATTTTTC
>QRFJ01001435.1:0-71150 GCA_006176705.1 Cocos nucifera
ACAATGCTTAAATTGACCAGCCTAATAGGATTAAGTCTGGGTCAAGATCGAGTCACGATCAAGCAAGACCTAATTAGGCTCAGAGGTTAGAGTCTGGATTGTAGGCTAACCCAATTGGTTCTGACTCAACAATTTGGTGTCTAAGGTAAGTTTGGCACATACGACCGACTGGTTTTTAATTGGAAGCTACTCGACCTGAATGCATTCTTGTACGAGTTAATGGCATATTCCTTCCACCGATCTCACTTACCTGGCCATATCTGTTGACACAGTTCTGATCTGAGGTGGTCAATAATCCGAGCTAACCCATGCCACTAGGTTAGTCATAATTGTTATGACTAAGCCAAGTCTAGTTTAATGAGACCTGAATCAATTCTCCCTAAGAAAAGATTAAGTCTGAGGTCTTCCACCATTGTAGATGTGCGGGCCCTTCCCGGGGTTGATTGTTCTCGGCTGGATACAGTGGCTCAGTTGCACCGGGAAGATGCAACCATGTCTATTAGGCATTGGATGCTATGGGCTGGAGGATGAGTTGGGCTCAATATTTTGGATACGGTGAGAGACTCAATTAGGAACCCAGTCTATGCAAATGGTGGGTCTGACTTAACTAAGGAGTGGATCAATATTCCGGATACGGTGAGATTCATGAATTAGAGACCAAGTTTGGGTGCACCATGATTAGAGAATCATTGAACAAGAGTTGTTCACTCATTGGCTAACCCATCACCAATAACTGTTAGGTGAGGTGATGAGTCAGTTGGTGAGACCGCACCACCCACTAGAAATCATTAATCGTGGAGATTTTCGCATCTCTATGAGGGAGTGTAGGGATCCGAGAAAATAGTGGGAGCTAATTTGTTTAAAAATAAAATTTCCTAAACAAATTGGTCAAGTCAAAATTATAGTATCTAACTAGAATCTTTGACTCTCTACAGGAAAATGTCTGCGTCCAACCCATTGGCACGTATCCTGGACACACATAGACTGACTGGACCCAATTATAAAGATTGGCTCAGGAAACTACAAAATTGTTTTGGGTTCCGAGAAGTTAACCCATGTTTTGGATCAGGACCCTCCCACCTTACCAGCCCGTCCATCCATTGAACAGAGAGCGTCTCTGGAAAAAATGGATAGACGAAGATAATAAGGCCAGATATTACATGTTGGGCTCGATGTCTGATGAGCTCCAGCGCCAACATGAAGATATCGGGACTGCTCGCCAAATGTTGGCTCACCTGCAGGAGATGTTTGGTGAACAGAGTCGCGCAGCCAAATATCAAGTCACGAAATGACTTTTTAAGGCTAAGATGCGTGATGGGCAGTCAGTCCAAGATCACTGTCTGACAATGATCAAGGACATGGAAGAGCTTGAGAAGCTCGGTGTGAAGTTAGACTTGGACTTGCAGAACGATATTATTCTGCAATCCTTGACTGATGCATATGGGCAATTCATCATGAATTACCACATGCATAAACTTCAAAATTCCTTGGCCGAATTAATGAATATGCTGGTTACCGCTGAGCTTTCTATGAAAGGTTCTAAAGGCTCAGTTCTTGCTATGGAACGGACTTCTTCCAAAAGAAAGTCTTATGGAAAGAAAAAGAAGTCTGTGAAAAAGCAGAAGGTGGAAGGATCAAAGAAGAAGAAGGCAGAGCCGAAGAAGAAAGGCCGATGTCAAAGGAAAGTGTTTCCATTGCAACAGCGACGGCCATTGGAAGCGGAACTGCCCTACTTACCTGGCCACCCTGAAGAACAAGAAGGAAGGTCCTTCTGGAGGTATGCTCGTTATTGAGTCTAACCTTACGGTTTCTTCTGCATCCAGTTGGGTGCTTGACTCTGGTTCTAGTGCTCATCTGTGCACTTCCATGCAGGGTCTTGAGGATAGCAGGAGGCTGAGGGATGGAGACATGATCCTACGCATCGGTAATGGAGCAAGAGTTGCTGCAGTAGCCGTGGGAACATACCCTCTTCGATTACCATCTGGTTTAGACTTAGTTTTGAAAGACTGTTATTATGTGCCTGCAGCTAGCAGGAATTTGATTTCTGTTTCATGCTTAGCACAAGAAGGCTATGTGATTACCTTCTTTAAGGACCATTGTAACATTCTTTATGAAAGAAATAAAATTGCAAATGGTTTCCTTATTAATGGTCTTTATCAGCTACATATTGATGTACCTATTCTAACTATCGAGCAAAACGTGAATGCCAAACGACCTAGGGATAGTCCAAATGACAGATATCTATGGCACCTGAGATTAGGTCATATAGCAGAAGATAGGATCAACAAATTGGAGAAAAATGGGCTATTGAGTCCATTGACTTCCGAGTCATATCCAACTTGTGAATCTTGTCTTCAAGGCAAAATGACTAAACTCCCTTTTGTTGGACATGGGGAGAGGGCCACAGATCTCCTTGCCCTAGTACATACTGATGTGTGCGGCCCATTTGATGTGCCGGCTAGAGGCAATTTTGTCTACTTCATTACCTTTACCGATGATCTGTCTAGGTATGGGTATGTGTATCTTATGAGACACAAGTCTGAAGCTTTTGAAAAGTTCAAAGAATTCAGACATGAAGTAGAAAAACAAACTGAAAAAAACCCATTAAGGTTCTTCGATCAGATCGAGGAGGTGAATACCTTAGCCGGGAATTCCTAGACTATCTCAAGAAAAATGGCATAGTCTCTCAATGGACTCCACCAGGAACACCTCAACTCAACGGGGTTTCAGAATGGAGAAATCGGACTCTATTGGATATGGTTCGATCCATGATGAGCTTCACAGACCTCCCTGATTTTCTTTGGGGACACTCATTGTTAACTTCAATTTATCTACTGAATAGGGTTCCCTCTAAAACCGTTCCTACCACACCGTATGAGATATGGCACGGTAAGAAACCAAGTCTGAGTCATCTCAGAATTTGGGGTTGTCCGGCTCATGTCAAAAGACAACAAGCGGACAAGTTAGAGTTTAGGTCCTTCAGAGCTCGATTCATAGGATATCCTAAAGAGTCATTAGGATACTATTTCTACATTCCAGAAGACCACAATGTGATTGTGAGTCGACATGCCATCTTTCTTGAAAAATAGTTTATTCAAGATAGCGGCATTGGAAAGCAGATTAAGCTTGATGAGAAAGTCTCACAAGTACAACGAGCTAAGGACCAATTGGAACCAAATCAGGTTGAGCCAATAAGAACACTACCTCCTCCACCTCGTAGATCGGAAAGAGTTTTCCGTCCCCCTGAAAGATACTTAGGTATTATTTCAGAGGAAGTAGAGAAAATGTTCCTCGTAGGTAATGGTGCTCATGGTGATGATCCCAAAACCTACAACGAGGCGATATCAGATATCGACTCCGAGAAATGGCTAGAGGCAATGCAGTCAGAAATTGACTCGATGCACTCAAACCAAGTCTGGACCTTGGTAGATCCACCAGAAGGTATAGTACCTATTGGGTGTAAATGGATCTTCAAGAGAAAGATTGGTGCAGATGGAAATGTGGAGACATTCAAGGCTAGACTAGTGGCAAAAGGTTATAGTCAACGCGAAGGCATTGACTATCAGGATACCTTTTCCCCAGTGGCTATGCTAAAATCCATCCGCACATTGCTTGCCGTTGCAGCCTATTTCGATTATGAAATATGGCAAATGGACGTGAAAATGGCATTCTTAAATGGATATCTTGAGGAAGATATCTATATGGAACAGCCGCTAGGTTTCACATCCAGTGATACTGATCACAAGGTTTGCAAGCTGCAAAGGTCCATATATGGACTTAAGCAAGCATCTCGGAGCTGGAACACTCATTTCAATGATGTGATCAAAAAGTTTGGTTTCATCAAAAATGAAGAGGAACCATGTGTTTTCAAAAAGGGTCAGTGGGAGCGCTGTTGTCTTCCTCGTATTGTACGTGGATGACATCCTCCTTATTGGGAATGATATTCCCATGTTGACATCAGTCAAAATGTGGTTGTCCAAGGAATTCTCCATGAAAGACCTAGGTGAAGCATCCTTTATTCTAGGAATTAAGGTCTATAGGGATAGACCGAATAGGATGCTAGGACTTTCACAGAAGATGTACATAGAGGAAAGTACTAAAGAGGTTTAGTATGGAAAACTCTAAGAGGGGATTAATACCCTTCAGACATGGTATTCATCTTTCCAAGAAGATGTGCCCTAGCACACCTGAGGAAATAGAACGCATGAGCAAGATCCCTTATGCTTCTGCAATAGGGAGCCTCATGTATGCCATGCTATGTACACGACCTGATATAGCCCATGCTGTGAGTGTCACAAGCAGATATCAGTCAAATCCAGGTGAAGAACACTGGACTTCTGTGAAATGTATCCTTAAGTACTTGAAGAAGAACTAAGGATATGATGTTGGTCTTTGGTAACGGAGAACTCCAAGTCCAGGGATACACAGACTCGGATTTCATGTCCGATATAGATGATCGAAAGTCGACATCTGGAAGTCTGTTGTTTGGTGCTGTCAGCTGAAGAGTTCCAAGCAAACGGTGATAGCCATTCTCATCAGCGATTACCTTGAGAAAAGGAGTTACGTCGAGGTCAAAGAGAGTCAACTCCGCAGATAATGTGGCAGACCCACTTACAAAGCCGTTGGGCCAGCAGAAGATCGAAGCCCACCTTGAGAAGATGGGACTTAGACTTGTAGCCAATTGGCTTTAGGACAAGTGGGAGATTGTTAGATATATGTGCCCTAGAAGCCAGAATTGGCTGACACTTGTAATACACTTCTAGGGGCAAAATTATAATTTTGACTATAATCAATAAATGGGTTATTTTCTATCACATATATGTGTATTTAGTGTCTGTGATACATCCTTTGAGTTAATGGTAATGATAATTCATATTTTCAAGAGTTGAAAATTTAAGACATGAATAATCATTATTAACTCATAAAATGCTCCCGACCATAGGATCATCACGAGGATGGTGATTGATCCGGAAAGGTTGGTGTACAATCGCTTCTCTTTAGTAGATGAGTCTTGAGTCTACGGTGTGGAGACACCGGAGCGAGAGTACAGGTACTCGTTAGAGAACGAGGGCACTGAGCGTGACCACCTCGAGTAGTCATTAGGGAGTCTACCTTCTCGTCAATGACTGACTCGATGCTGCAGTAGTGTGTCTGGTTCTTTGACCTGAGGTGCATCGGCAGTTCACCTTGAGGGTGTTATAGTTTGACTACACCATTACTCGGTCTCCTAGCCATATGGAACCCTGAGGTGTATGTTGGCTATAGCATGTTCATTGTAGGAACTGGATTGCATCAAGATGGAATCTATCTACCTCGGTGGTAGAGGAGCAGCCCTATGATGATCATGAGAATCAAGTCCAGAAGCCCATGGCCATGGTAGAGTGAAATAATAGAAAGAGTTTCTATTTAGATTTTCACATTGGACTCGAATCGAATGATTACATCATATGACAGAGACTAGGGTTTGACGAGTTCACCTTAACCCTAATCTGATCGGGGCTCAAGATAGAAGAACTTAATCACACAGGTAGCTGCACCAAGAGGTTCGCATTCAGCTCTGATGGGTTGCCACCATATACTGCTAGGTGTCACTGGTGGATTTTGGGAGCAATTAGAATGATTTAGATGATCGATCATTCTAGCTGTTCGAATCAGAAGAGTTCTGATCCATCGAAAGGAGTTTCGATGATGTCGATGATAGAGATCATGACATATCCCATTACCATACAGAACTGAACCTAACTGGGTCACACAAACAAGGGTTTGAATCTGGTGATCATCAATTGAACTGATCTAGTTCAATTGATCTGAATGAGATTCAATTAGGTTCAAGGAAATCGTGCTAGCACTCGATTGAACCTAACGTTCTTCTTTTGCTATCATAAATAAGTTGTCCTGTCTGAGCCAAAGGAGTTTGTGCTCAATCAGAGGCCTTCATATGGTCTGACTGGAGGTTGTCCAAGTCAGAAAAGGTTGTCTTATTTTGTAAGACATTACCTGCCATTTTTGGTCACCTGCCATTTCTTGTTCTTTGACTTTGGTCAAAAGTCTACCTTTGACTGGTCAAACGTTGACCATTGACACTTTGACTTTTGACCACATGTCATGCACCTATTGGAGAGCTGGTGGGGGCCTGTCCCCCTGCCAGAACCTGGCAAGGAGAAGGGCGCACGCCACCCTAGGTGGCGTGTGCCCAAGTTGGAGGCGCCTAGGAGTCCTTGTTGGACAAGGACTCCATCTCCTTTTTGGATTCCAATTAGAGTTCTTCTAAGAACCAACTTTGACTGGTCTTAGGCACCCTCTAAGGAGGAATCCAGGGGACTCTATTCCCACCAATCAGATTTAGATCTGATTTCACAAAGGGTTGTGATTGGTTGGGAAGGAAGAGGAGTTGGATCACAAGAGGTCTATAAATAAGACCCTGCGCCCAACTCCTAATGATAATTGAATTGAGAATCCCACGCCCCAAGGCTGCCTCTCCCCTCCTTCTCCATGCCATAGTCTCTTCTCCCTTGCTCTCCACGTCCAAAAGAGTTTTGGACTTTGGTTGGTGCGATTCAGATCAAGGAAAGGCGATCAAAAGCAAGAAGGCTGCGCTGCTGCAAAAGGACGACTGCTGATCTTCAAAAGAGTTTTGAAGATCCTCCAGATCAGATCCAGATCTGATTTTTGGAGGTGTGATAGAGAAGAAGAGGATCTCCAGATCCAACCCGAGTGGATACCGGTAGAGGCCAGGCGCTTGCGTGGCTAGATCCAGAACCTTCCGCTGCAATCAGGATCATCTAACAGGGTAATAGGATTACCCAAATCAGGTAAATTAAATTTGATTTAATTTATCTTATTTTATTTTATTTATTAAAATAATAAGAATCAGATCTGAAAACATATCAAGATCTGATTGAGATCAAGAGAAAAATTTTTGAAATATATCTCTTGATCTAATCAGATCTGAACGAACCTGGACCAGGAAATCAGGATTTTCCTTCACATGAGAATCACCATTGGCCATCTGACTGGTTTTCAGCTTGAATCTGATTAAATCATATGATAGAAATTAGGGTTTGATGAGTTCACCTTAACCCTAATCTGATCGGGGCTCAAGATAGAAGAACTTAATCATATAAGTAGCTGCACCGAGAAGTTCGTCTTCAATTTTGATGGGTTGCCACCATATATTGCTAGGTGTCACTGGTGGATTTTGGGAGCAATTAGAATGATTTAGATGATCGATCATTCCAATTGTTTGAATCAGAAGAGTTCTGATCCACCGAAAGGAGTTTCGATAATGTTGATGATGGAGATCACTACATATCCCATTACCATAAAAAACTAAATCTAACTGGATCACACAAACAAGAGTTTAGATCTAGATATCATCAATTAAACTAATCCAATTCAATTGATTTGAATTAGATTCAATTAGGTATGAGGAAATCATGCTAGCACACGATTGAACCTAACGTTCTCCTTTTTCTATCATTAAAAGTTATTTCAACTAAGTCAAATGAGTTTGTGCTCACTCAGGTACCTTTACTAGGTTCGATTGGAGCTTGTCCAAGTCAGAAAAGGGTTGTTTTAATTTATGAGATAAATTTAAGACAATATTTACCTTTTTCGTCACCTGCTAATTCTTGTTCTTTGACTTTGGTCAAACATTGACCTTTGACCCTTGGACATCTGCCCATGTGTCATGCACTTATTGGAGAGTAGATAGGGGCTTATCCCCTCCCTAAAAATTGGAAAGAAGGGGATGCATGCCTAGGATGGCTTGCGCCCATGGATAGGGACGCCTGGAGTCCCATATGGATGGGACTTCAGGTTGCTTCTTGGATTCAAACTAGGTGACCCTCACCTATAGACTTTGACCAGTCTTATGCACCATCTTAGGATGAATATGTGGGTCTCTCATTTGATTGGATCAGGTGATGTCATTCCACCAATCAGATTTAGATCTGATTAAATGAAGCAACATGATTGCTGGGGTGATGTGGCACTGCGTGGCGCAGTAGAGTCTATATAAAGACCTATCTGCACCCAACTTTTAAGAGACTCCTCTCTTAGCCATGCCCCAAGGTTGTCCCTCTCTTTTCTCCATGCCACCTTTAGGCCATCTCTCTCCTCTCCATGCCCAAGGATAGTTGGGCTTCAGATTAGTGCGATTCTGGTAAGAAAAGGCTGACGAAAAAGGAAGACAGCAACACTGCTGCAGAGATGGCTGCTGATCTTCGAAAGGAGTTTTAAAGATCCTCCAAATCATATATAAATCTAATTTTTGGAGAAAAAAAAAAGAAGAACAAGATCTCCAGATCCAACCTGAGTGGATATCGGTAGAGGCCAGACGTTTGCGTGGCTAGATCCAGAACCTTAGGCCATCAGCAGATCATTAACGGGTAATTGGATTACCCATATCAAGGTGAAATTAATTTAGATTTAATTTAATTTAATTTTTTTATTTATCAGATCATAAAATTAGATTTGAAAAATTTCAGATTTGATTAGGATCTAAGAGAAAATTATTGAAATATGCCTCTCGATCCAATCAGATCTGAATGAACCTGACCTCAGGAAATCATAATTTCCCCTTCAACTGGTATCAGACTAGGTTCTTATAAAATTTCTTTAGATCTAATTTAATCTAATAAATTAGTAATTTTAGATATCACATGAGATGTGATTAGATCTAAAATCAAAGAATAAAAAATTAAAATTAATTAATCTAGATCGAATATGTATGAGATACATAAGTAGACTAGGAATAGAATTGTTCTATGTGTAGTCTAGTATAATCATAATTTTTATATGATTAAATATAATTTTTAGATCTATTTATTTACTATTTTTTGATCTTATAAATGTTATAATCAGATCTGAAAATGAAAAATAAATTAAATTTAATTTATTCATATGAGATATGATAGTTGCATGTTTAGACTAGTTGTAGAATAGTTCTACAATAGGGTCTAGATTAAATTTTATTTGATAAGATTAAATTTAAATTTAATTTTTTAGATGATTATGAGATAATTTAGATCTAAAAAATATGCATTCATGATACATGAGATGTATGCAAAACATGTTTCAATTAGATCAATTTTCTTATATGAGATATATGCTTAGATCTAATAAGTTTTTATAGATTAGTTATTTTTCTGATTAAGGCATTCTCCTTGGTCGTTCGGTCATAAGAACAAAGTAGGGCTTAAAGACCCTCTCCTCCCATTCGATGGGGTGTTATTATGATGTGTAGGAATGCTGCGCGTTCGTCCTTAATCAAAATTGAAAACTTACTTTCTACAAAACCCTAGATCTTGAAATCCTAGGATCTTATTTGTATGTTTTATTCTTGAACCCTAAACTTAATTGAGAATTAAAACTATGAAACAAATTAGGTCTAAAATTAGAAATTTTCAGATCTAAGACATGTTCATAAAATTAGGTTTGAACTTGGGTAGCTCAATTAGGTCTAGCGGTTGATCAAACCGAATCAACAATCGATTAGATGGGATCAACAATGCTTAAATTAACCAGCCTAATAGGATTATGTCTGGGTCAAGATCGAGTCACATGAGTGATCGATCAAGCTAAGACCTAATTAGGCTTAGTGATTGGAGTCTGGATTGTAGGCTAATCCGATTGGTTCTGGCTTAACAATTTGGTATCTAAGGTAAGTTTGGTAGATAAGATCGACTGATTTTTAATTAGGAGCTACTCGACTCGAATGCATTCTTATCGAGTTAATGGCATATCTCTTCCACCGATCTCACTTACTTGGCCATGTTTGTTGACTCAGTTCTGATCTGAGGTGGTCAATAATCCGAGCTAACCCATGCCACTAGGTTAGTCATAATGGTTATGACTATGTCAAGTCTAGTTTAATGAGACCTAAATCAAATCTCCCTAAGAAAAGATTAAGGCTATGGTCTTCCACCATTGTAGATGTGTGGGTCCTTCCTAGGGTTGATTGTTCTTGACTGCTTACAGTGGCTCAGTTACATCGGAAAGATGCAAACATGTCTATTAGGCATTGGATGCTATGGGCTGGAGGATGAATTGGACTCAATATTTTAGATACGGTGAGAGACTCAATTAGGAATCCAGTCTGTGCAAATGGTGGATCTGACTTAACTAAGGAGTGGATCAATATTCCAGACATGGTGAGATTCATGAATTAGAGACCAAGATTGGGTGCATCATGATTAGAGAATCATTGAACAAGAGTTGTTCACTTATTGGCTAACCCATCACTAATAACTATTAGGTGAGGTGATGAGCAAGTCGGTGGGATCGCACCATCCACTAGAAATCAGTAATCGTGGAGATTTTTGTATCTCTACAGAGGAAGTATAGGGATCCAAGAAAATAGTGAGAGCTAATTTATTTAAAAATAAAATTCATAAATAAATTGGTTAAGTTTATTCTATTAGAAACTTGACTCTCTACAAAATGTCTGCATCTGACCCACTAACACGAATCCTGGACACCCATAGACTAACCGGACCAAATTACAAGGATTAGCTCTAGAACTTCAAAATCATTTTGGGTTCCCAAAAGTTAACTCATGTACTGGACCAAAACCCTCCCACCTTACCAGCTCATCCATCCGCTGAGCAGATAGCGTCTCTAGATAAGTGGATAGATGATGATAACAAGGTCAGATACTACATATTGGGCTCGATGTCTGATGAACTTCAGCGCCAACATGAAGATATCAGGACTGCTCGCCAAATGTTGGCTCACCTATAGGAGATGTTTGGTGAACAGAGTCGCGCAGCCAAGTATCAACTCACTAAATGACTGCTCAAGGCTAAGATGCGTGATGGGCAGTCAGTCCAAGATCATTGTCTAATGATGATCAAGGACATGGAAGAGCTTGAGAAGCTCCGAGTGAGGTTGGACTTGGATCTATAGAATGATATAATTCTGCAATCCTTAATTGATGTGTGTGGGCAGTTCATCATGAACTACCATATGCATAAACTTCAAAACTCCTTGGTCGAACTTATGAATATGCTAGTTACCATTAAGCTTTCCATAAAAGGTTCTAAAGGCTCAGTACTTGCTATATAATGGACTTCTTCCTAGAGAAAGTCTTTTGGAAAGAAGAAAAAATCTGTGAAAAAGCAGAAGATAGGAGGAAAGAAGAAAAAGGTAGAGCTAAACAAAAAGGCCGCTAACAAAGAAAAGTATTTTCATTGCAACAATGACGGCCACTGGAAGCAGAACTGCCCTACTTACCTGGCCACCCTAAAGAAGAAGGAGGCGGATCCTTTCGAAGGTATGCTCGTTATTGAGTCTATCCTTATGGTTTCTTCTACATCCAGTTGGGTGCTTGACTCTGGTTCTAGTGTTCATTTGTGCACTTCTATGCAGGGTCTTGAGGAAAGCAGGAGGCTGAGGGATGGTGAGATGATCCTATGCGTTGGAAATGGAGCAAGAGTTGCTATCGTGGCCGTGGGAATATACCCTCTTCGACTACCATCTAGTTTAGACTTAGTATTAAAAGACTGTTATTATGTACCTGCAGCAAGCAGGAATTTGATTTCTGTTTCTTTTCTTGCATTAGAAGGCTATGTAATTAATTTTCTTAAGGACCATTATAACATTCTTTATGGAAGAAATAAAATTGCAAGTGATTTTCTTATTAACGGTCTTTATCAGTTACATGTTGATGTATCTGTTTTTAATTTTAAGCAAAATGTAAATGCCATAAAATTAAAATATCCTAGGGATAGTCCTAATGATAGGTATCTATGGCACCTAAGATTAGGTCATATAGTAGAAGATAGGGTTAACAAATTGGAGAAAATTGGGCTATTGAGTTTGTTGACTTCTGAGTCATATCCAATTTGTGAATCCTGTCTTCAAGGCAAAATGACTAAGCTCTCTTTTGTAGGATAAGGGAAAAGGGCCACGGATCTTCTTGCCCTTGTACATACAGATGTGTGCAGCCCATTTGATATGCCGGCTAGAGGCAATCTAGTCTACTTCATAATCTTTACCGATGATTTATCTAGATATGGGTATGTATATCTTATGAGACATCAGTCTGAAGCTTTTGAAAAGTTTAAAGAATTCAAACATGAAGTAGAAAAGCAAACTGAAAAACCCATTAAGGTTCTTCAATCAGATCGAGGAGGTGAATACCATAGTCAGGAATTTTTGGACTATCTCAAGAAAAATGGCATAGTCTCTCAATGGACTCCACCAAGGACACCTCAACTCAATGGGATTTCAGAACGGAGGAACCAGACCTTATTAGATATGGTCTGATTCATGATGGGCTTCACAGATCTTCCTAATTTTCTTTGGGATACTGTTTGTTAACTGTAATATACTTACTGAATAGGGTTCCTTCTAAAACCGTTCCTACCATACCCTATGAAATATGGTATGGTAAGAAATCAAGTCTGAGTCATCTCAGAATTTGGGGTTGTCCGGCTCATGTCAAAAGACAACAAGTGGATAAGTTAGACTTTAGGTCCTTTAGAGCTCAATTTATCAGATATCCTAAAGAGTCATTAGGATATTATTTCTACATTCTAGAAGATCACAATGTGATTATGAGTCGACATGCCATCCTTCTTGAAAAATAGTTTATTCAAGATAGCGGCATTGGAAAGTAGACCAAGCTCGATGAGAAAGTCTCACAAGAGCAACGAGCTAAGGACCAAATGGAACCAAATCAGGTTAAGCCAATCCAGTCACTACCTCCTCCACCTCGTAGATTGGAAAGGGTTTTCCGTCCCTCTAAGAGGTACTTAGGTACTATTTCAGAGGATATTGAGGAAATGTTCCTCATAGGTAATGAGGTTCATGGTGATGATCCTAAAACCTATAACGAGGTGATATCAGATATCGATTCTGAGAAATGATTAGAGGCAATGAAGTTAGAAATTGATTCGATGCACTCAAACCAAGTCTGGACCTTGGTAGAACCACCAGAAGATATAGTACCTATTGGGTGTAAATGGATCTACAAGAGAAAGATTGGTGCAAATGGGAATGTGAAGACATTCAAGGCTAGATTAGTGGCAAAAGGTTATAGCCAACGCGAAGGCATTGACCATCAGGATACCTTTGACCAGTAGCTATGCTAAAATCCATCCACACATTGTTTTGCTATTGCAGCCTATTTTAATTATGAAATATGGCTAATGGATGTGAAAACGATATTCTTAAATGGATATCTTGAGGAAGATATCTATATGGAATAGCCACTAGGTTTCACATCCAGTGATGATGATCATAAGGTAGGCAAGCTGCAAAGGTCCATATATGGACTTAGGCAAGCATCTCAGATCTGGAATACTCATTTTAATGATGTGATCAAAATATTTGGTTTCATCAAAAATGAGGAGGAGCCATGTATCTTTAAAAAGGTCAGTGGGAGCACTATTGTCTTTCTCGTATTGTACATGGATGACATCCTCCTTATCGAAAATGATATTCTCATGTTGACCACAGTTAAAATGTGGTTATCTAAAGAATTCTCTATGAAAGACCTAGGAGAAGCATCCTTTATTCTAGGAATTAAGGTCTATAGAGATAGACCGAATAGGATGCTAGGACTTTCACAGAAGATGTATATAGAGGAAGTACTAAAGAGGTTTACTATGGAAAACTCTAAGAGGGTTTTAGTACCCTTCAGACATGGCATTCATCTTTCCAAGAAGGTGTGCCCTAGCACACCTGAGGAAATACAATGCATGAGCAAGATCCCTTATGCTTCAGCAATAGGGAGCCTCATGTATGCCATGTTACGTACATGACCTGATATAATCCATGCCGTGAGTGTCACGAGCAGATATCAGTCGAATCCAGGTGAAGAACACTAGACTTCTGTGAAATGTATCCTTAAGTACTTAAGAAGAACTAAGGATATGTTACTGATCTTTGGCAACGGAGAACTCCAAGTCGAGGGGTATACAGACTCAGACTTTATGTTCGATGTAGATGATCGAAAGTCGACATCTGGGAGTCTGTTTGTGTGCAATGTTGGAGCTGTCAGTTGGAAAAGTTTCAAGCAGACAGTGATAGCAGATTCCACCATGGAAGTAGAATATATCACTACATCAGAAGCTGCAAATGAGGCATTCTGGTACAAGAAGTTTGCCTCGAAGATCGGAGTGATGCCATCAGATGCCATTCCTCTGTACTACGATAACAATTGCGCCATAGCCCTTGCTAAGGAGCCAAGGTCCCACCAAAAATCCAAGCACATTGAGCTATGATACCACCTCATCCACGATTACCTCGAGAAGGATTATGTCGAGGTCAAGAGAGTTGACTCTGCAGACAATGCGGTGGACCCACTTATAAAGCCATTGGGCTAGTAGAAGATCAAAGCCCACCTTGAGAAGATGGGACTTAGATTTGTAGCCAATTGGCTTTAGGTCAAGTGGGAGTTTGTTAGATATGTGCGCCCTAGAAGCCAGAATTGGCTGACACTTGTAATACACTTCTAGTGACAAAATTATAATTTTGACTATAAATAATAAAATGGGTTATTTTCTATCACATATGTATATTTAGTGTCTGTGATACATCCCTTGAGTTAATTATAATGATAATTCTTATTTTCAAGAGTTGAAAATTTAAGATAAGAATTTTCATTATTAACTCATAAAATGCTCCTGACTGTAAGATCGTCATGAGGATGGTGATTGATTCGAAAGGTTAGTGTACAATCGCTTCTTTATAGTAGATGAGTCTTGAGTCTACGGTATAGAGACATCAGAATGAGAGTACAGATATCCGTTAGAGAATGAGGGCATTGAGCGTGACCACCTCGACTAGTCATAAGGAAGTCTACCTTCTCGTCGACGACTGACTCGAAGCTGCAGTGGTGTGCCTGGTTCTTTGACCTGAGGTGCATCGGTAGTTCACCTTGAGGGTGTTATAGTTTGACTATACCATGACTCGATCTCCTAGCCATTCGGAATCCTGAGGTGTATGTTGGCTATAGCATGTTCATTGTTGCAATTGGAATTGGATTGCACCAAGATGGAATCTATCTACCTTGGTGGATGAGGAGCAGTCCTATGATGATCATGAGAATCAAGTCCATAAGCCCATGGCCATGGAAGAGAGTGAAATAATAGAAAGAGTTTTTATTATGATTTTCACATCAGACTTGAATCGAATGATTAAATCATATGATAGAAATTAGGGTTTGACGAGTTCACCTTAACCCTAACCTGATCGGGGCTCAAGATAGAAGAACTTAATCACACAAGTAGCTGCACCGAGAGGTTCATCTTCAGTTTTGATGGGTTGCCACCATATATTGCTAGGTGTCACTGGTGGATTCTGGGAGCAATTAGAATGATTTAGATGATCGATCATTCTAGTTGTCTGAATCAGAAGAGTTCTGATCCATCGAATGGAGTTTTGATGATGTCGATGATAGAGATCATGGCATATCCCATTACCATATAAAATTGAACCTAATTGGGCCACACAAATAAGGGTTTGGATCTGGATATCATCAATTGAACTAACCCAGTTCAATTGATTTGAATTAGATTCAATTAGGTTCAAAAAAATCATGCTAGTACACGATTGAGCCTAACATTCTCATTTTTCTATCATTAAAAGTTGTCACGACTGAGCCAAATGAGTTTGCGCTCACTCAGGTACCTTTACCTGGTCTAACTAAAACTTATCCAGGTCAGAAAAGGATTGTCTTAATTTATGAGATAAATTTAAGACAATACCTTCCATTTTCCATCACCTACTAATTCTTATCCTTTGACTTTGGTCAAACATTAACCTTTGACCCTTGGACATCTGCCCATGTGTTATGCACTTATTGAATAGCAGACAGGGGCTTGTCCCATCCCTAGAAATTGGAAAGGAGGTGCACGCCTAGGATGGCTTGTGCCCATGGATAGGGATGCCTGGAGTCCCATATGGATGGGACTCCAAGTTGCTTCTTGGATCCAAACTAGGTGACCCTCACCTATAGACTTTGACCAGTCTTAGGCACCACCTTTGGATGAATCTGTGGGTCGCTCATCTAATTGGATCAGGTGATATCATCCTACTAATCAGATTTAGATCTGATTAAATGAAGCAACGTGATTGCTGGGGTGATGTGGTGCTGTGTGGCGCAGCAGAGTCTATATAAAGACCTATCTGCGCCCAACTTTCAAGAGACTCTACTCTTAGCCATGCCCCATGATGTCCCTCTCTTTTCTCCATGCCACCTTTAGGCCATCTCTCTTCTCTCCATGCCCAAGGATAGTTGGGCTTCAGATTATTGCGATTCAGGCAAGAAAAGGCTGACGAAAAAGGAAGACGACAATACTGTTGCAGAGACGACTGCTGATCTTCGAAAGAAGTTTTGAGGATCCTCCAAATCAGATGCAGATCTAATTTTTGGAGAAAAGAAAAAGAAGAATAAGATCTCCAGATCTAGCCTGAGTGGATACCAGTAGAGACCAGGCATTTGCGTGGCTAGATCTAGAACCTTAGGCCATCAGCAGATCATCAACGGGTAATCGGATTATCCGTATCAAGGTAAAACTAATTAAGATTTAATTTAATTTAGTTTTTTTATTTATTAGATCATAAAATTAGATTTAGAAAATGTTATATCTGATTAGGATTTAAGAAAAAAATTTTGAAATATGCCTCTCGATCCAATCAGATCCGAACGAACCTGACCTCAGGAAATCACGATTATCCCTTCAACTGGTATCAGACTAGGTTCTTATAAAATTTATTTAGATATAATTTAATATAATAAATTAGTGATTTTAGATATCACATGTGATGTGATTAGATTTGAAATTAAAAAAATAGAAAATTAAAATTAATTAATCTAGATCTATTATGTATGAGATACACAACTAGACTAGGAATAGAATTATTCTATTTGTAGTCTATATAATCATAATTTTTATATGATTAAATATAATTTTTAGATCTATTTATTTATTATTTTTTGATCTTATAAATATTATAATCAGATCTAAAAATAGAAAATAAATTAAATTTAATTTATTCATATGAGATATGATAGTTGCATGTTTAGACTAGTTGTAGAATAGTTCTACAATAGGGTCTAGATTAAATTTTATTTAATAAGGTTAAATTTAAATTTAATTTTTTAGATGATTATGAGATATTTAGATCTAAAAAATATGCATGCATGATACATGAGATGTATACAAAATATGTTTCAGTTAGATCAATTTTATTATATGAAATATATGCTTAGATCTAATTAGTTTTTATAGATTAGTTGTATTTCTGATTAAGGCATTCCCCTTGGCCGTTCGGTCATAAGAATAAAGTAGGGCTTAAAGACCCTTCCCTCCCATTCGATGGGATGTTCTTATGATGTGTAGGGATGCTGCGCGTTCGTCCTTAATCAAAAATTGAAAACTTACTTTCTACAAAACCCTAGATCCTAAAATCCTAGGATCTTATTTGTATGTTTTATTTTTGAATCCTAAACTTAATTGAGAATTAAGACTATGAAACAAATTATGTCTAAAATTAAAAATTTTTAGATCTAAGATATGTTCATAAAATTAGATTCGGACTTGGGTAGCTCAATTAGGTCTAGTGGTTGATCAAACCGAATCAGCAGTCGGTTAGATGGGATCAACAATGCTTAAATTGACCAGCCTAATAGGATTATGTTTAGGTCATGATCGAGTCACATGAGTGATCGATCAATGATGCGTGCTAATTTATAGCTATGGCAAGTGCACCAGTCGATCAAGTAATAAAGTGAATGAGTAGAGTATCGTCCCTAGAGGATTGGAAAATAAGTACTGAAAAGCTCTTTCCTATGCTTTATTTAGAAGATCGATTTATGAGAATAAAAAATTAAAGAAAATAAAAAAAAATAATTAAAAGTTTTTAGTTAAATAGAGAGAGTGTAAATTATTAGGGTTTTAAATTCAAGAGCAATCAAGCTAAGACCTAATTAGGCTCAGTGGTTAAAGTCTGGATTGTAGGCTAAGTCAATTGGTTCTGGCTCAATAATTTGGTGTCTAAGGTAAGTTTGGCAGATACGACTGATTGATTTTTAATTGGGAGCTACTTGACTCGAATGCATTCTTATCGAGTTAATGGCATATCTCTTCCACTGATCTTACTTACCTGGCCATGTTTGTTGACTCAGTTTTGATCTGAGATTGTCAATAATCCGAGCTAACCCATGCCACTAGGTTAGTCATAATGGTTATGACTATGTTAAGTCTAGTTTAATGAGATCTAAATCAAATCTTTCTAAGAAAAGATTAAGGCTAAGGACTTCCACCATTGTAGATGTGCGGGCCCTTCCCAGGGTTGATTATTCTCGGCTGGCTACAGTGGCTCAGTTACATCGAAAAGATGCAAACATGTCTATTAGGCATTGGATGCTACGGGCTGGAGGATGAATTGGGCTCAATATTTTGGATACGGTGAGAGACTCAATTAAAAATTCAATCTATGCAAATGGTGGGTCTGACTTAACTAAGGAGTGGATCAATATTTCAGACACGGTGAGATTCATGAATTAGAGATCAAGATTGGGTGCATCATGATTGGAGAATCATTGAACAAGAATTGTTCACTCATTGGCTAACCCATCACCAATAATTATTAGGTGAGGTGATGAGCAAGTCGGTGGAATCGCACCACCCACTAGAAATCAGTAATCGTGGAGATTTTTGCAACTCTACAGTGGGAGTGTAGGGATTCGAGAAAATAGTGGAAGCTAATTTATTTAAAAATAAAATTTTTAAATAAATTGGTTAAGTCTTAATTATAGTATCTAAATAGAAACTTTGACTCTCTATAAAAAAATATCTGCATTCAATCCATTAGCACGAATCCTGGACACCCATAGACTGATCGAACCAAATTATAAGGATTGGCTCTAGAACTTCAAAATCATTTTGGATTCCAAAAAGTTAACTCATGTGCTGGACCAGAACCCTCCCACCTTACTAGCTCATCCATCCGCTGAGCAGAGAGCATCTCTGGATAAGTGGACAGATGATGATAATAAGATCAGATACTACATGTTGGGCTCGATGTCTGATGAACTTCAATGCCAACATGAAAATATTAGGATTGCTCGCCAAATGTTGGCTCACCTATAGGAGATGCTTGGTGAATAGAGTCGCACAGCCAAGTATCAAATCACTAAATGATTGTTCAAGGCTAAGATGCATGATGGGCAGTCAGTCCAAGATCATTGTCTAATGATGATCAAGGACATGGAAGAGCTTGAGAAACTCGGAGTGAGGTTGGACTTGGATCTATAGAATGATATAATTCTGCAATCCTTGATTGATGCGTATGGGCATTTCATCATGAACTACCATATGCATAAACTTCAAAACTCCTTGGTCGAACTTATGAATATGCTGGTTACCGCTGAGCTTTCTATAAAAGGTTCTAACGGCTCAGTACTTGCTATAGAATGGACTTCTTCTCAGAGAAAGTCTTTTGGAAAGAAGAAAAAATCTATGAAAAAGCAGAAAGTGGAAGGAGGAAAGAAGAAAAAGGCAGAGCTAAAAAAGAAGGGCACTGATAAAGAAAAGTATTTCCATTCCAACAATGACAGCCACTGAAAGTGGAACTGCCCTACTTACCTGGCCACCCTAAAAAAGAAGGAGACGGATCCTTCTGGAGGTATGCTCGTTATTGAGTCTAACCTTATGGTTTCTTCTGCATCCAATTGGATGCTTGACTCTGGTTCTAGTGCTCACTTGTGCACTTCTATGCAGGGTCTTAAGAAAAGTAGGAGGCTGAGGGATGGTGAGATGATCCTGTGCATTAGAAATGGAGCAAGAGTTGCTGCCGTGGCCGTGGGAACATATCCTCTTCGACTACCATCTAGTTTAGACTTAGTATTAAAAAACTGTTATTATGTACCTACAGCAAGCAGGAATTTGATTTCTGTTTCTTGCCTTGCATTAGAAGGCTATGTAATTAATTTTCTTAAGGACCATTATAACATTCTTTATGAAGGAAATAAAATTGCAAGTGGTTTCCTTATTAACGATCTTTATCAGTTACATGTTGATGTATCTATTTTTAATTTCGAGCAAAATATGAGTGCCATAAAATCAAAACATCCTAGGGATAGTCCTAATGATAGGTATCTATGGCACCTAAGATTAGGTCATATAGTAGAAGATAGGGTTAACAAATTGGAGATAATCGGGCTATTGAGTTCGTTGACTTCTGAGTCATATCCAATTTGTGAATCCTATCTTCATGGCAAAATGACTAAGCTCCCTTTTATAGGGCAAGGGGAAAGGGCCACGGATCTTCTTGCCCTAGTATATACAGATGTGTGCGGCCCATTTGATATGCCGGCTAGAGGCAACCTAGTCTACTTCATAACCTTTACCGATGATTTATCTAGGTATGGGTATGTGTATCTTATCAGACATAAGTCTGAAGCTTTTGAAAAGTTCAAAGAATTCAGACATGAAGTAGAAAAGCAAACTGAAAAACCTATTAAGGTTCTTCGATCAAATCGAGAAGGTGAATATCTTAGTCAGAAATTCCTAGACTATCTCAAAAAAAATGGCATAGTCTGTTAATAGACTCCACCAAGGACACCTCAACTCAACGAAATTTTAGAATGGAGGAACCAGACCCTATTAGATATGGTCTGATTCATGATGAGCTTCACAGACCCTATTAGATATGGTCTGATTCATAGCCTAGGATGGCGTGCACCCATGGATAGGGATGCCTGGAGTCCCATACGGATGGGACTCCAGGTTGCTTCTTGGATTCAAATTGGGTGACCCTCACCTATAGACTTTGACCAATCTTAGGTGACACCTTAGGATGAATCTATGGATCTCTCATCTGATTAGATCAGGTGATGTCATCCCACCAATCAAATTTAGATCTGATTAAATGAAGCAACGTGATGGGCTGAGGTGATGTGGCACTGCATGGCGCAGCAGGGTCTATATAAAGACCTGTCTGTGCCCACTTTTAAGTGACACCTCTCCTAGCCATGCTCCAAGGCTGTCCCTCTCTTTTCCCTATGCCACCTTCAGGCCATCTCTCTCCTCTCCACACCCAGGGATAGTTGGGCTTCAGATTAGTGCAATTCAGGCCAAAAAAGACTGACAAGAAAGGAAGAAGGTAGCACTGTTACAGAGACGACTGCTGATTTTCAATAGAAGTTTTAAAGATTCTCCAAATCAGATCTAGATCTGATTTTTGGAGAAAAGAAAGAGAAAAAGAAGATCTCTAGATCCAACCTGAGTGGATACCGATAGAGGCCAGGCACTTGCGTGGCTAGATCCAAAATCTTAGGCCATCAGTAGATCATCAATGGGTAATCAGATTATCCATATCAAGGTAAAACTAATTTAGATTTAATTTAATTTAATTTTCTTATTTATCAGATCATAAAATCAGATCTGAAAAATGTCAGATTTGATTAGGATCTAAGAGAAAATTTTTGAAATATACCTCTCGATCCAATCAGATCTGAACGAACCTGACTCCAAAAAATTATGAGTTCTCCTTCACATGCCTTCTAGGCATGTGCCCCACATGGATAAGAGGAGTCCCATGTAGATGGGACTCAAGTGTTGCTTGATGAGGTCAAATTGTTGGGCACCAAAGACATTATCCCTATCAATTTATGGTGCCATCTAAGGAGGGTTTTAAGAGTCTCTCATCTAATTGGATCAGATATGTTGGCACCACTAATTAGATTTAGATCTGATTAATCTGAGCAATTTGATTGGTCGGACCTGTGTCGCACTGCACGGCATAGCAGGGTCTATTTAAACCCTTGCCATGCCTAGGGTTTTATGAATTCCATATCCATGCCATAAGGTGCTGCCATCCCCTCCTCTTCACACCCTCTCATCCTTCTCCTTACCCTCTCCTCCACATCCAAAAGTTGGACACAAAACAGTAAGGAAGATCCAAGTATATTGGCATCAATTAGATAAAGAGATGAATGATTGTGAGACGAGTGCACTGCCTTCCAAAACTATTTTGAAGGTTTTAGAAATTAGATACACATATAATTTTTGGAGATATGATTTGAAAGGAGAAGACATCCAGAACCAGCCTGAGCAGATATCGGTAGAGGCCAAGCACATGCTTGGCTTGATCCAAAACTTCAAGTGCAGCAAATCATCGATAGGATAATCAGATTACCTAATCAGATACAAAACTCATATCAAATTTAATTTAAATTTTAAATTTAATATCTTATCATTAGGATTAGATCGAAGAACTCTTAGATCTAATTAAAAATTTTGTATAAATTTTTTAAAAATTTTCTACAGATCTAATCAGATCAGAACGATCCTATGACGAAAAATCAGAATTTTCTTTCAACTGATATCAGAGCTACATTGATAGTTCTTCAAATCTACTTTAAATCTTATTTTTATTTTATTTTATGATCTATTATTAATGATTTTAGATGTTACATCAGATATGATTAGATCTAAAATCAGAAAATTAAAAATTTTATTATTATAAATCTAAGATGTAAGAGATGCATGAGTAGACTAGTTGTAGAATTATTTTATTTGTAGTCTAGTATAACTTTCCTTTCGATATGATAAATTAGAATTTTAGATTCTTTTTTTTTTTATTTTTTGATGTTATAATTGTTAGATATATGTGCCCTAGAAGCCAGAATTGGCTGACACTTGTAACACACTTCTAAGGGCAAAATTATAATTTTGACTATAAATAATAAAATATATTATTTTCTATCACATAAGTGTATTTAATGTCTATAATACATTCCTTAAGTTAATAGTAATGATAATTCATATTTTCAAGAGTTAAAAATTTAAGACATGAATTTTCATTTATTAACTCATAAAATGCTCCTGACCGTAGGATCATCATGAGGATGGTGATTGATCCGAAAGGTTAGTGTACAATCACTTCTTCAAAGTAGATGAGTCTTAAGTCTACAGTGTAGAGACATCAGAGCGAGAGTACAGGTACTCGTTAGAGAATGAGGACACTGAGCGTGACCACCTCGAGTAGTCATAAGGAAGTCTACCTTCTCATCGATCACTGACTCGATGCTGCAGTGGTGTGTCTGGTTCTTTGACCTGAGGTGCATCGATAGTTCACCTTGAGGGTGTTATAGTTTGACTACACCATGACTCGGTCTCCTAGCCATTCGGAACCCTGAGGTGTATGTTGGCTATAGCATGTTCATTGTAGGAATTGGATTGCACCAAGATGGAATCTATCTACCTCGGTGGATGAGGAGCAGCCCTATGATGATCATGAGAATCAAGTCCATAAGCCCATGGCCATGGCAGAGAGTGAAATAATAGAAAGAGTTTCTATTAAGGTTTTCACATCGGACTTGAATCGAATGATTAAATCATATGATAGAAATTAGGGTTTGACGAGTTCACCTTAACCCTAATCTGATCGGGGCTCAAGATAGAAGAACTTAATCACACAAGTAGCTACACCGAGAGGTTCATTTTCAGTTTTGATGGGTTGCCACCATATACTGCTAGGTGTCACTGGTGGATTTTGGGAGCAATTAGAATGATTTAGATGATCGATCATTCTAAGTTGTCTGAATCAGAAGAGTTCTGATCCATCGAAAGAAGTTTCGATGATGTCGATGATGAAGATCATGACATATCCCATTACCATACAAAACTAAACCTAACTGGGTCACACAAATAAGGGTTTGGATCTGGATATCATCAATTGGACTAACCCAATTCAATTGATTTGAATAAGATTCAATTAGGTTCAAGGAAATCGTGCTAGCACACGATTGAGCCTAACGTTCTCCTTTTTTCTATCAAAAAAGTTATCTCAATTGAGCCAAATGAGTTTGTGCTCACTCAAGTATCTCTATCTGATCTGACTGAAGCTTGTCCAGGTCAAAAAAGGATTGTCTTAATTTATGAGATAAATTTAAGATAACTCCTACCATTTTCCATCACCTACTAATTCTTGTCCTTTGACTTTGGTCAAACGTTGACCTTTGACCCTTGGACATCTGCCCATGTGTCATTCACTTATTGGAGAGTAGATAGGGGATTGTCCTCTTACTAGAAATTAGAAAGGAAGGGATGCATGCCTAGGATGGCATGCGCCCATGGATTAGGATGCCTGGAGTCCCATATGGGACTCCAGGTTGCTTCTTGGATTCAAACTAGGTGACCCTCACCTATAGACTTTGACCAATCTTAGGTGCCACCTTATGATGAATCTATGGGTCTCTCATTTGATTGGATCAGGTGATGTCATCCCACCAATCAGATTTAGATCTGATTAAATGAAGCAATGTGATTGGCCAAGGTGATGCAGCACTGCACGGCACAGCAGAGTCTATAAATAGACCCTGTCTGCGCCCACTTCTAAGCTCTCCTCCTCTTAGCCATGCCCCAAGGCTGCCCCTCTTCCTTCTTCATGCCACCATCTGGCCTTCTCTCTCTTCTCCATGCCCAAGAAAGTTGGGCCTTCAGATTAGTACGAGTCAGGCAAGAAAAGGCTGACGAAAAAGGAAGAAGGCAGCATTGCTGCAGAGATGATGGGTGATCTTTAGAAGAAGTTTTGAAGATCCTCCAAATCAGATCCAGATCTACTTTTTGGAAAAAAAAAAGAGAAGGAGAAGATCTCTAGATCCAGTCCTAGTGAATACCGATAGAGACCAGGCGCTTGTGTGGCTAGATCCAGAACCTTAGGGCTTCGATAGGATCATCAATGGGTAATTAGATTACCCAGAATCAAGATAAAATTAATTTAAAATTAATTTAATTTAATTTTTTTATTTATGAAATCATAAAATTAGATCTAAAAAGTGTTAAATCTGATTCGAATCTAAGAAAAAAATTTTTAAAATATGCCTCTCGATTGAATCAAATCTGAACGAACCTGACTCGAAAAATTAGGATTTTTCCTTCAACTGGTATCAGAGCCAGGTTCCTATAAAATTTATTTAAATCTAATTTTAATCTAATAAATTAGTGATTTTAGATATCACATGAGATGTGATTAGATTTAAAATCAAAAAATAGAAAATTAAAATTAATTAATCTAGATCTAATATGTATGAGATACATAACTAGACTAGGAATAGAATTGTTCTATGTGTAGTCTAGTATAATCATATTTTTATTTGATTAAATATAATTTTTAGATCTATTTATTTACTATTTTTTGATCTTATAAATGATATAATCAGATCTAAAAATAAAAAATAAATTTAATTTAATTTGTTCATATGAGATATGATAGTTGCATGTTTAGACTAGTTGTAGAATAGTTCTACAAATAGGTCTAGATTAAATTTTATTTGATAAGATCAAATTTAAATTTAATTTTTTAGATGATTATGAGATAATTTAGATCTGAAAAACATGCATGCATGATATATGTGATATATACAAAATATGTTTTAATTAGATCTATTTTTTTATATGAGATATATGCTTAGATCTAATTAGTTTTTGTAGATTAGTTGTATTTCTGATTAAGGCATTCCCCTTGGCCATCCGGTCATAAGAACAAAGTAAGGCTTTAAAGACCCTCTCCTCCATTCGATGGGGTGTTCTTATGATGTGTAGGGGTGCTGCGCGTTCGTCCTTAATCAGAAATTGAAAACTTACTTTCTGCAAAACCCTAGATCCTGAAATCCTAGGATCTTATTTACATATTTTATTTATGAACCCTAAACTTAATTAAGAATTAAGATTATGAAATATTAATTAGATCTAAAATTGAGAATTTTTAGATCTAAGACATATTCATAAAATTGGGTTCGGGCTTGGGTAGCTCAATTAGGTCTAAGCGGTTGATCAAACCGAATCAAGAGTTGGTTAGATGGGATCAACAATGCTTAAATTGACCAGCCTAATAGGATTAAGTCTGGGTCAAGATCGAGTCATGTGAGTGATCGATCAAGCTAAGACCTAATTAGGCTCAGTGGTTAGAGTCTGGATTGTAGGCTAACCCAATTGGTTCTGGCTCAATAATTTGGTGTCTAAGGTAAGTTTGGCAGATACGACCGACTGATTTTTAATTGGGAGCTACTCGACTCGAATGCGTTCTTGTCGAGTTAATGGCATATCCCTTCCACCGATCTCACTTACCTGGCCATGTTTGTTGACTCAGTTCTGATCTGAGGTGGTCAATAATCTGAGCTAACCCATGCCACTAGGTTAGTCATAATAGTTATGACTATGTCAAGTCTAGTTTAATGAGACCTAAATCAAAACTCCCTAAGAAAAGATTAAGTCTAAGGTCTTCCACCATTGTAGATGTGCGGGCCCTTCCCAGGGTTGATTGTTCTCGGTTGGTTATAGTGGCTCAGTTGCACCAGAAAGATGCAACCATGTCTATTAGGCATTGGATGCTATAGGCTGGAGGATGAGATTGGGCTCAATATTTCAGGATACGGTGAGAGACTCAATTAGAAATCCAATCTATGCAAATGGTGGGTCTGACTTAACTAAGGAGTGGATCAATATTTTGGACATGGTGAGATTCATGAATTAGAGACCAAGTTTGGGTGCATCATGATTAGAGAATCATTGAACAAGAGTTGTTCACTCATTGGCTAACCCATCACCAATAACTGTTAGGTGAGGTGATGAGTAAGTCGGTGGGACTGCACCACCCGCTAGAAATTAGTAATCATGGAGATTTTTGCATCTCTATGAGGGAGTGTAGGGATCCAAAAAAATAGTGGAAGTTAATTTATTTAAAAATAAAATTTCTAAATAAATTGGTTAAGTCTTAATTACAATATCTAACTAGAAACTTTGACTCTCTACAGAAAAATGTCTGCATCCAATCCACTAGCACAAATCCTGGACACCCATAGACTGACCGGACCAAATTACAAGGATTGGCTCCGAAACTTTAAAATCATTTTAGGTTCCAAGAAGTTAACTCATGTATTGGACCAGGACCCTCCCACCTTACCAGCTCATCCATCCGCTAAATAGAGAGCGTCTCTGGATAAGTGGACTGACGAAGATAATAAGGCCAGATACTACATGTTGGGCTCGATGTCTGATGAACTTCAGCGCCAACATGAAGATATCAGGACTGCTCACCAAATGTTGGCTCACCTACAGGAGATGTTTGGTGAACAGAGTCACGCAGCCAAGTATCAAGTCACTAAATGACTGTTCAAGGCTAAGATACACGATAGGCAGTCAGTCCAAGATCATTGTCTGATGATGATCAAGGACATGGAAGAGCTTGAGAAGCTTAAAGTGTGGTTGGACTTGGATCTATAGAATGACACAATTCTGCAATCCTTGACTGATGCGTATGGGCAGTTCATCATGAACTACCATATGCATAAACTTCAAAATTTGTTGGCCGAACTTATGAACATGCTGGTTACTGCTGAGCTTTCCATGAAAGATTGTAAAGGCTCAGTACTTGCTATGAAATGGACTTCTTCCAAGGAAAAGTCTTTTGGAAAGAAGAAGAAGTCTGTAGAAAATCAAAAGGTGGAAGGAGGAAAGAAGAAAAAGGCAGAGCTAAAAAGGAAGGCCACTGACAAAGGAAAGTATTTTCATTACAACAATGATGGCCACTGAAAGTGGAACTGCCCTACTTACCTGGCCACCCTAAAGAAGAAGGTGGCAGGTCCTTCTAGAGGTATGCTCGTTATTGAGTCTAACCTTACAGTTTCTTCTACATCTAGTTGGATGCTTGACTCTGGTTCTAGTGCTCATTTGTGCACTTCTATGCAGGATCTTGAGGATAGTAGGAGGCTGAGGGATGGTGATATAATCCTACGCATCAAAAATGGAGCAAGGGTTCCTACCGTGGCCGTGGGAACATATCCTCTTCGACTACCATCTGGATTAGACTTAGTATTAAAAGACTTTTATTATGTGCCTGCAGCAAGTAGGAATTTGATTTCTATTTCTTGCCTTGCAGTAGAAGGCTATGTAATTAGTTTTCTTAAGGACCATTGTAATATTCTTTATGAAAGAAATAAAATTGCAAATGGTTTTCTTATTAATGGTCTTTATCAGTTACATGTTGATGTATCTATTTTTAATTTCGAGCAAAATGTGAATGCCATAAAATCAAAATGACCTAGGGATAGTCCAAATGATAGGTATCTATGGCACCTAAGATTAGGTCATATAGCAGAAGATAGGATTAACAAATTGGAGAAAACTGGGCTATTGAGTCCGTTGACTTTCGAGTCATATCCAATTTGTGAATCCTGTCTTCATGGCAAAATGACTAAACTCCCTTTTGTAGGACATGGGGAAAGGGCCACAGATCTTCTTGCCCTAGTACATACTGATGTGTGCGGCCCATTTGATGTGCCGGCTAGAGGCAATTTTGTCTACTTCATAACCTTTATCGATGATTTATCTAGGTATGGGTATGTGTATCTTATGAGACACAAGTCTGAAGCTTTTGAAAAGTTCAAAGAATTCAGACATGAAGTAGAAAAACAAAAAAAACCCATTAAGGTTCTTCGATCAGATCGAGGAGGTGAATACCTTAGTCAAGGAATTCCTCTGGACTATCTCAAGGAAAAATGGCATAGTCTCTCAATGGACTCCACCAGGAACACCTCAACTCAATGGGGTTTCAGAATGGAGAAATCGGACCCTATTAGATATGGTCCGATCCATGATGAGCTTCACAGACCTTCCCTGATTTTCTTTGGGGATACTCATTTGTTAACTTCAATATACTTACTGAATAGGGTTCCTTCTAAAATCGTTCCTACCACACCGTATGAGATATGGCATGGTAAGAAACCAAGTCTGAGTCATCTCAGAATTTGGGGTTGTCCGGCTCATGTCAAAAGACAACAAGCGGACAAGTTAGACTTTAGGTCCTTTAGAGCTCGATTCATAGGATATCCTAAAGAGTCATTAGGATATTATTTCTACATTCCAGAAGATCCACAATGTGATTGTGAGTCGACATGCCATCTTTCTTGAAAAATAGTTTATTCAAGATAGCGGCATTGGAAAAGCAGATCAAGCTTGATGAGAAAGTCTCACAAGAGCAACGAGCTAAGGACCAAATGGAACCAAATCAGGTTGAGCCAATCAAACACTACCTCCTCCTCCACCTCGTAGATCGAAAAGAGTTTTCCATCCCCCTGAAAGGTACTTAGGTATTATTTCAGAGGAAGTAGAGAAAATATTCCTCGTAGGTAATGGTGTTCATGGTGATGATCCCAAAACCTATAACGAGGCGATATCAGATATCGACTCCGAGAAATGGTTAGAGGCAATGAAGTCAGAAATTGACTCGATGCACTCAAACCAAGTCTGGACCTTGGTAGATCCACCAGAAGGTATAGTACCTATTGGGTGTAAATGGATCTTCAAGAGAAAGATTGGTGCAGATGGGAAATGTGGAGACATTCAAGGCTAGATTAGTGGCAAAAGGTTATAGTCAATGCGAAGGCATTGACTATCAGGATACCTTTTTGCCAGTAGCTATGCTAAAATCCATCCGCACATTGCTTGCTGTTGCAGCCTATTTTGATTATGAAATATGGCAAATGGATGTGAAAATGGCATTCTTAAATGGATATCTTGAGGAAGATATCTATATGGAACAGCCGCTAGGTTTCACATCCAGTGATGACTGATCACAAAGGTATTGCAAGCTGCAAAGGTCCATATATGGACTTAAGCAAGCATCTCGGAGCTGGAATACTCATTTTAATGATGTGATCAAAAATGTTTGGTTTCATCAAAAATGAGGAGGAGCCATGTGTCTTCAAAAAGGTCAGTGGGAGCGCTGTTGTCTTCCTCGTATTGTACGTGGATGACATCCTCCTTATTGGGAATGATATTCCCATGTTGACCACAGTTAAAATGTGGTTATCTAAAGAATTCTCCATGAAAGACCTAGGAGAAGCATCCTTTATTCTAGGAATTAAGGTCTATAGAGATAGACCGAATAGGATGCTAGGACTTTCACAGAAGATGTACATAGAGGAAGTACTAAAGAGGTTTAGTATGGAAAACTCTAAGAGGGGTTTAGTACCCTTCAGACATGGCATTCATCTTTCCAAGAAGATGTGCCCTAGCACACCTGAGGAAATAGAACGCATGAGCAAGATCCCTTATGCTTCAGCAATAGGGAGCCTCATGTATGCCATGTTATGTACACGACCTGATATAGCCCATGCTGTGAGTGTCACAAGCAGATATCAGTCAAATCCAGGTGAAGAACACTGGACTTCTGTGAAATGTATCCTTAAGTACTTGAGAAGAACTAAGGATATGTTGTTGGTCTTTGGTAATGGAGAACTCCAAGTCCAGGGGTATACAGACTCGGACTTTGTGTCCAATGTAGATGATCGAAAGTCGACATCTGGGATTCTGTTTGTGTGCAATGGTGGAGCTATCAGTTGGAAGAGTTCCAAGCAGACAGTAATAGCAGATTTCACCATGGAAGCAGAATATATCGCTGCATCAGAAGCTGCGAAGGAGGCATTCTGGTATAAGAAATTTGCCGTAGAGATCGGAGTGATGCCATCAGATGCCATTTCCTTGTACTGCGACAACAATGGCACCATAGCCCTTGCTAAGGAGCCAAGGTCTCACAAGAAATCCAAGCACATCGAGCGGCGATATCACCTCATCCGCGATTACCTCGAGAAGGGTTATGTCGAGGTCAAGAGAGTCGACTCCACAGACAATATGGCAGACCCACTTACAAAGCCGTTGGGCCAGCAGAAAGATCGAAGCCCACCTTGAGAAGATGGAACTTAGATTTGTAGCCAATTGGCTTTAGGTCAAGTGGGAGTTTGTTAGATATGTGTGCCCTAGAAGCCAGAATTGGCTGACACTTGTAATACACTTCTAAGGGCAAAAATTATAATTTTGACTATAAATAATAAAATAGGATTATTTTCTATCACATAAGTGTATTTAGTGTCTGTGATACATTTCCTTGAGTTAATGGTAATGATAATTCATATTTTCAAGAGTTGAAAATTTAAGACATGAATTTTCATTTATTAACTCATAAAATGCTCCTGACCGTAGGATCATCATGAGGATGGTGATTGATCCGGAAGGTTAGTGTACAATCGCTTCTTTATAGTAGATGAGTCTTGAGTCTATGGTGTAGAGACACCAGAGCGAGAGTATAGGTACTCGTTAGAGAACGAGGGCACTGAGCGTGACCACCTCGAGTAGTCATAAGGAAGTCTACCTTCTCGTCGATGACTGACTCGATGCTACAGTGGTGTGTCTGGTTCTTTGACCTGAGGTGCATCGATAGTTCACCTTGAGGGTGTTATAGTTTGACTACACCATGACTCGATCTCCTAGCCATTCGGAACCCTGAGGTGTATGTTGGCTATAGCATGTTCATTGTAGGAATTGGATTGCACCAAGATGGAATCTATCTACCTCGGTGGATGAGGAGCAGCCCTATGATGATCATGAGAATCAAGTCCATAAGCCCATGGCCATGGCAGAGAGTGAAATAATAGAAAGAGTTTCTATTAAGGTTTTTCACATCGGACTTGAATCGAATGATTAAATCATATGATAGAAATTAGGGTTTGACGAGTTCACCTTAACCCTAATCTGATCGGGGCTCAAGATAGAAGAACTTAATCACACAAGTAGCTGCACCGAGAGGTTCATTTTCAGTTTTGATGGGTTGCCACCATATACTGCTAGGTGTCACTGGTGGATTTTGGGAGCAATTAGAATGATTTAGATGATCGATCATTCTAAGTTGTCTGAATCAGAAGAGTTCTGATCCATCGAAAGGAGTTTCGATGATGTCGATGATGGAGATCATGACATATCCCATTACCATATAGAACTGAACCTAACTGGATCACACAAATAAGGGTTTGGATCTGGATATCATCAATTGGACTAATCCAGTTCAATTGATTTGAATAAGATTCAATTAGGTTCAAGAAAATCGTGCTAGCACACGATTGAGCCTAACGTTCTCCTTTTTCTATCATTAAAAGTTGTCTCGACTGAGCCAAATGAGTTTGTGCTCACTCAGGTACCTTTACCTGGTCTGACTGGAGCTTGTCCAGAGTCAGAAAAGGGTTGTCTTAATTTATGAGATAAATTTGAGACAACATCTACCCATTTTCCGTTCATCACCTACTAATTCTTGTCCTTTGACTTTGGTCAAACATTGACCTTTGACCCTTGGACATCTGCCCATGTGTCATGCACTTATTGGAGAGCAGATAGGGGCTTGTCCCCTTATTGAAAATTGGAAAGAAGGGGGTGCACGCCTAGGATGGCGTGCGCCCATGGATAGGGATGCCTGGAGTCCCATACGGATGGGACTCCAGGTTGCTTCTTGGATTCAAACTAGGTGACCCTCATCTATAGACTACTTTGACCAGTCTTAGGCGCCACCTTAGGATGAATCTATGGGTCTCTCATCTGATTGGATCAGGTGATGTCATCCCACCAATCAGATTTAGATCTGATTGAAATGAAGCAACGTGATTGGCCGGGGTGATGCAGCACTGCATGGTGGCACAGCAGAGTCTATAAATAAAGACCCTATCTGCGCCCCACTTTAAGCTCTCCTCCTCTTAGCCATGCCCCAAGGCTGCCCCTCTCCCTTCTCCATGCCACCATCTGGCCCTCTCTCTCTTCTCCATGCCCAAGGAAGTTGGGCCTTCAGATTAGTGCGAGTCAGGCAAGAAAAGGCTGACGAAAAAGGAAGAAGGTAGCACTGCTACAGAGATGATGGGTGATCTTCAGAAGAAGTTTTGAAGATCCTCCAAATCAGATCTAGATCTACTTTTTGAAGAAAAGAAATAGAAGGAGAAGATCTCTAGATCCAATCTGAGTGGATACTGGTAGAGGCCAGGCATGTGGCTAGATCTAGAACCTCAGGGCTTCAGCAGGATCATCAATGGATAATTAGATTATCTAGAATCAAGATAAAATTAATTCAAAATTAATTTAATTTTATTTTTTTATTTATCAGATCATAAAATTAGATCTGAAAAGTGTCAGATCTGATTAGGATCTAAGAGAAAATTTTTTGAAATATGCCTCTCGATCCAATCAGATCTGAACGAACCTGATCCAAAAAATCAGGATTTCTCTTTCAATAATAGTTTTAATCAGATCTAAAAATAGAAAATTTAAATTTAAAAATTTTCATATGAGATATGATTAATGTATGTCTAGACTAGTTTATAGAATTATTCTATAATTATCTAAAATAGGATTTTATATGATTAGATCTTTTAAAATTTTATTTTCTAGATGATATATGAGATTTATCATATCTGAAAAATATGCATATTTAGTTTAATGTTTGATACGTGAGATGTATATAGAACATGTATAATTAGATCTATGATTTTATATATGATATATGTTGTAGATCTTATTATTTTGTAATATAGTTATTATTTCTAATTAGAGCATTCTCCTTGGCCGTTTGGTCATAAGAGTAAGAAGGATTTAAAGGCCCTCTCTTTCCATTCAATTAGGTGCTCTTATGGTATGTAGGGGTGCTGCATGCTTGTCTCTAATCAAAAATTCAAAACATAATTTCTACAAAACTCTAAATCTTGAAATCCTAGGATTTTATATGCATGTTTTGTTTATGAACCCAAACTTAATTAAGAATTAAGATTATAAAATCAATTAGATCTAAAAATTATGAATTTTTTGATCTAAGATATCTTCATAAAATTAGGTTTTGACTTGGGTAGCTCAATTAGGTCCATCGATTGATCAAACCGAATCAAGAGTTGGTTAGGTGGAATCAATAGTGCTTAGAATTGATCAGCCCAATAGGATTAAGTCTGGATCAAGGTGGACTCACAGTCACATATGATCGATCAAGTAAAGACCTAATTTGGCTCCTTAGTTCGAGCCTGGGTTGTAGGCTAATCCGATTAGTTCTAGTTTGACAATTTTGTGTCAAAGGTAAGTTTGGCAGATATGATTGGCTAATTTTTACTTAGGAGCTACTCGATCTAAATGCATTCTTATCAAGTTAATGGCATATCCCTTCCACCAGTCTCACTTAGCTAGCCATTTGGGTCGATCCAGTTCTAATTTAAGGTGGCTAATGATTCGAGCTAACCCATGCCACTAGATTAGTCATAATTATTATGACTAAGTCAAGTCATGTTTAAGAGACCTAAATTAAGTCTTCCTAAGAAAATATTAAGTTATAGGTTTTCCACCATTGTAGATGTGCGGGCCCTTCCCAGGTTGATTGTTCTTGGCTGGTTACGGTGGTTCAATTGCACTGAGAAGACACAACCATATCTATTAGACATTAGATGCTACGAGTTAGAGGATGGGTTGGGCTCAATATTCTGAAAATGATGAAGGACCCAATTAAGAATCCAATTCATACAAATGGTGGGTCTGACTTAACTAAGGAGTGGAGCAATATTCTTGGCAAGATGAGCTTCATGAATTAGAGACCAGATTAGGATGCCCCATGATTAGAGAATCATTGGATAAGAGTTGTCCACTCATCGATTGACCCATCATCAATAACTATTAGGTGAGGTGGTGAGCCAGTCGGTAGGACTGCACCATCTACTAGAAATCTAAGATCGCGTAGATTTTTGCATCTCTACTAAGGGAGTACAGGGATCCAAGAAAATAGTGGAAGCCTAATTTGTTAGTTTAATTATAAAATCTAACTAGAAACTTTGACTCTCTATAGAAAAATGTCTGTGTCTAAACCCCTAGCCAAAATTTTAGATACCCACAGACTGACTGGATCCAATTTTAAGGACTGGCTTAGGAACTATAACCTTATTTTGGGTTCCAAGAAGCTATCTTATGTATTAGACCAGGACCCACCCACTTTACTAGCTCATTCTACCGTTGATCAAAGTGCATCTTTAGAGAAGTGTACGGATGACATAATAAGGCAAGGTACTAAATATTGGGTGCTATGTCTGATGAGCTACAGTGCCAACATGAGAACATCATGACTACTTGACAAATACCAGCTCACCTGCAAGAGTTGTTTAGTGAGTAGAGTTGCATAGCTAGGTATCATTTTTAGTAGACTTTTTGAAACTTAGATACGTGATGGACAGTCCATCCAAGATCATTGTTTGACAATGATCAAAGACCTTGAGGAGCTTAAGAACTTGATGTTATCATGGACAGGAACTTGCTGATTGATGTGATCCTATAGTCCTTGACTGATGCATATGATCAGTTCATCATGAACTTCCTTATGTATAAAATGTAATGTACCTTGGCTGAACTGATGAACATGCTAGTTACTGTTGAGCTTTCTATGAAAGGCTCTAAAGACTCAGTACTTGCTATGAAGTAGACTGCTTTCAAGAGAAAGTCTTTTGGAAAGAAGAAAAAGTTCGCAAAGAAGCAGAAGGTGGGAAGAAGAAGAAGGAAGAGCCAAAGAAGAAGGCCGCTGATAAGGAAAAGTGTTTTTATTGTAACACAGATAACCATTGAAAGTAAAACTGCCCTTTGTACCTGGCCAGCCTAAAGAATAAGAAGGAGACAGGTCCTTGTAGAGGTATGCTCATAATAGAATCTAACTTTATGATTTCTTCTACATCTAGTTAGGTGCTTGACTTTGGTTCTAGTGCTCAATTGTGCACTTCTATACAGGGTCTTGAGGAGAGCAGGAGGTTAAGGGATGGTGATATGATCCTGCACGTCAAAAATGGAACAAGGGTTGCTGCTGTGGCTGTGGGAACCTATCTTCTACGATTATCATTAGGATTAGATTTAGTACTTAGAGACTATTACTATGTGCTTGTAGCAAGCAAGAATTTAATTTATATTTCTTGTTTAGCGTAAGAAGGCTATGTAATTAGTTTTCTTAAGAACCACCATACTATTTTTTTCAAAGAAATAAAATTGTAAGTGGTTTCTTAATTAATGGCCTCTATCAATTGCATATTGATATATCTGTATTAAATTTTGAGAAAAACATGAATGCCATAGGATCTAAGCGACCTAGAAATAATCTAAATGATAGGTATCTTAGGCACCTGAGGCTAGGTCATATAGCCGAAGATAGGATTAATAAATTGAAGAAATTCGGACTTATGAGTCCATTGACTTTTGAGTCATATTCAATTTATGAATCATGCTTTCAAGGCAAAATGACCAAGCTTCCTTTTGTAGAACATGGGGAAAGGGCCACAGACCTACTTGCCTTAGTACATACTGATGTATGCAGCCCATTTGATGCATCGATTAGAGGCAACTATGTCTACTTCATCATCTTTACCAATGATCTATCTCAGTATGGGTATGTGTATTTGATGCGACACAAGTCTGAAGCCTTTGAAAAGTTTAAGAAATTCAGATTTGAAGTAAAAAAACAAACAAAAAAATTCATTAATGTTCTTCGATCAGATTGAGAAGGTGAATATCTTAGTCAAAAATTCTTAGACTATCTCAAAGATAATGGCATAGTCTCCTAATAGACTCCACTTGGAACATCTCAACTCAACAAAATTTTAGAATGGAGAAATTGGATTCCATTAGATATAGTCTGATCCATGATGAGCATCACGAACCTTCCTAAGTTTCTTTGGGGACATAGTCTAACGATAGTGATTTACTTACTCAATAGGGTTTTCTTTAAATTTGTTCCTACCATACCGTATGAGATATGTCATGATAAAAAATCAAGTTTGAGTCATCTTAGAATTTGGGATTATTCGATTCATGTCAAGAGATAGTAGGTGGACAAATTAGAGTCTAGATCCTTTAAAGCTTGGTTTATAGGAAATCTTAAAGAATCGTTAGGATATTATTTCTATCTTTCGAAAGATCCCAATGTGATTATAGGTCGACATGCCATTTTTTTTGAAAAATAGTTTATTCAAAATGGTGGCATCAGAAGATAGATTAAACTTGAGGAGAAGGCCTTCAAAGAGCAACGAGCTAAGAAACCTATGGAACTCAATCAATTAGAGGCAGTCCATACACTTCCTCCTCCACCTCGAAAATCAACTAAGAATTTCCATCCTTCTGAAAGGTACTTAGGTACTATTTTAGAAGATGCTGAGAAAATATTTCTCATAGGAAATAGGGTTTATGGTGATGATCCCAAGACCTATGATGAGGCAATATTATATATCGACTTTGAGAAATGGTTAGAGGCAATGTGGTCAAAAATTAACTCAATGTACTCAAACTAAGTCTGGATCATGGTAAATCCACCTAAGGGTATTGTACCTATTGGGTATAAATGAATCTTCAAGAGAAAGATAGGTGCCAATGGAAATGTAAAGATACTCAAAGCTAGGCTAGTAGCGAAAGGATATAGTCAATGCGAAAGCATTGATTATTAGGATACTTTTTCATCAATAGCTATGCTAAAATTTATCCGCATATTGCTTGCTGTTGCAGTCTATTTCGATTATGAAATATAATAGATTGATATAAAAATGACATTCCTAAATGGATATCTTGAGGAAGATATCTATATAGAATAGCCCCTTGATTTCATGTCAAGTGATGGTGATTACAAGATCTGCAAGCTACAAAGATCCATTTATGGACTTAAGCAAGTATTTCAGAGCTGGAATGCTCATTTCAATGATGTAATCAGATCTTTTGATTTCATCAAAAATGAGGAGAAACCATGTGTATTCAAAAAGATCAGTGAAAGTGCTATTATCTATTTTGTACTGTATGTGGATAACATCCTCCTAATTGAGAATGATATTTCCATGCTGACCATGGTCAAAATATGGTTATCAAAAGAGTTTTCTATGAAAGATCTAGGAGAAGCATCTTATATATTAGAAATTAAGGTCTATAGAGATAGATCGAATAAGATGCTTGGTCTTTCATAGAAGATGTATATAAAAGAGGTGCTAAAAAGGTTTAGCATGAAAAACTCCAAAAGAGATCTAGTATCCTTCAGACATGGCATTCATCTCTCCAAGAAGATGTGCCTTAGCACACCTGAGGAGATTGAATGCATGAGCAAGATCTCTTATGCTTCGGCAATAGAGAGCCTTATATATGCCATGCTATGGATACATCCTGATATTGCCTATGCTGTGAGTGTCACGAGTAGGTATCAATCGAATCCAGGTGAAGACCACTGGACTTTTGTAAAATGTATCCTTAAGTACTTCAAAAGGACTAAGGATATATTTCTGATCTTTGATAATAGAAAACTCCAAGTCTAGGAGTATACAGACTTAGACTTTATGTCTAATATAGATAATTGAATGTCGACATCTGGTAGTCTATTTGTATTTAATGGTGGTGCAGTTAGCTAGAAGAGTTTCAAGTAGACAGTGATTGCAAACTCCACCATGGAAGTTGAGTACATCACTGCATTAGAAGCTGTGAAGGAGGCATTATGGTACAAGAAATTTGCTGTAGAGCTTAAAGTGATGCCATCAAATGCCGTCCCTCTGTATTGTGATAACAATGGTGTCATAGCCCTAGCTAAGGAGCCAAGGTCTCACTAAAAATCCAAGCACATCGAGTGGTGATTCCAACTCATCCAAGATTATCTCGTGAAGGGATACATCAAGGTCAAGAAAATCGATACTATAGATAATGCGGCAGACCCACTGATGAAGCCTTTGGGATAGTACAAAATCAAAGCCCAATGTTGCCCAAAGGTAGCAACCCAAGAGGGAGGGTGAATTGGGTTCTTATAAAATTTTAACCAAATTTACTTTCTAAACAAATATGTGCTTTGATTTTAACCAAAATGGTATGATGAAATGTATACAATATAAGCAGTAGAATTAAGATAACAAAATCAAACTATGAAAGTAAAGCAAGAATTATAAGCATGCAAAGGATGCAAAGAAAAAGAAGAAAAGAGCATAAAATAAATACACAAAGATTTATAGTGGTTTGGTGCAACCCGCACCTACATCCACTCTCTAAGCTTTTTTTGGGATTTTCACTATAATCTATTCTTGATTATAGTGTGTTTGTTTTCTAGGCTCACAAACAAATTTGGTTGGTTTTCATAGGAGCACCAACCAAAACCTAACACTGTTAGTTTTTCGAGTTCACTAACAATCCAATTAGTTTTTCAGGCTAACCAACCAAAAACTACAATGTCCAATTTTGGGCTTGGATGGGCCTAATTCCCAAGTTTCTTTCCTCCAAAGAAACTTGTAAAGAAATTAAAATTACAAATGAAAGTTTCAGCATAGTATAAAAAATAGAGTTTAAGCTCTTTTAAACTCTAAAGAAGAAGTCGATGATGCACTCGATTGAAGCTTGGCTTTTCTTCAAATTATCCTTGAGAGAATGTGGAAGATGTTGGAGAAGCTTGCTTTGAATGCTCGCTAAAATTTGTGCACAACTTTCCTCTCTTTTTTTTTCTTTGGATATTCAATATTTCTTACTGAAAATAAAAGAATCCCTCTTTAAATCCTTTTTTTTCAATTGGTTCTCTACCTTTTAAATACCTTTAAAGATGGTTGGAGTGAGAGTCTTAGCTGTTGGAAGCTCTAAATTAGCCATTGGGATCGAAAAATAGCCATTGCAAAACTATCCGTTGAAGGTTGTCTGCGCAAGACGAGATCTTTTAATTTTCATGAGACCTCTCATCAGATTTTGAGATCTCTTAATTCTGAATCGAGATGTCTCGTCAGAACCATGAGACCTCTCAAGAATCCTATGAGACCTCTCACTCTCAGAGTATAAAAACTAAGTTTCTATCTCCTGAGATCGAGACATCTCAAGTTCAACTCAAGATCTCTCAAAATCATGCCAGAACAATATTTTGGTGTGCTAGTCTATTCGAGAGCTCTCGAAAAAAATTTTGAAACGTCTCAAAAACTGCTCTAAGGCTATGTTGAGGGATTTTTGCTTTCAATCAAGGAGATTTGATTTTTATTTGAATTCCACTTTATGTCTTTCTTATTTTGGTCAAAGAGCTCTCTTTCTTCTGATCTTTGGAAGCTTAAGAAAAATCTTTTCTTTAAAGATCTTGACTTGATGAATTTTTGTAGATCTTTTCTTGATATGATTCTTCAATTTAAATATCTGAAAAGACCTACATCCACTCATGAAATATGGTTAAATACTCAAACACCCAAAGTTTGGCAATCATCAAAATCAATCATGATGTCAACAATCTCTTTCTTTTCGATGATGGCAAAACTTTGAGTATATGCATAAAAATAAAATTTAATATGTTTCTTTAATGTACCTCAATAAATTGACTAGCATAAATCATGAAGTAATGATATACGTAATTATAAATACACTCTTCATGAAAGCTAATACCAAAACTCTTTTAACTTAAATTTAAATTTTTCAAGCAATATCATGAAATGTATAGGCTTAAGCACATTAAATAGCATATTCTCACATAGCATATACTCAACAAATCTTCTTCTCCTTTTTGACAACATCAAAAAAGCTCATGAGAAGAAATAAGCAAAATCATCAAAATCATCATCAAAGCTTTAAATTGAGAGATATATCAAATTTATGAAGTCAAATCGAAGAAATCATCTCTTCTTTTAAAATAAAATAACTTTTTCTTCAAAAACTTAGCTTGAGTTCAAATAATAAAGGCTCTTCCCCTTTGTAAATGAATATGACCTTTTTTAATTTGATTTTCAGATATGCACTTTTAAGCTTTAAGGAGAATAGAGCTTTTCAAAGAATTTAATCATGAAATCAAATGTAATATATACTTTAATATTTAATCTTTTTTTCTTAAATAATTTTAGTCAATTAAGTTTGAAAAAGATATGTATCGAGAATGTATCGAGCAGAATAAAATAATAGAATCAAAACCAAAGATAGTCATATTTTCAAATTCATTGCTTTGAGTAAAGATTACTTCAATACCAATTATTTATAAGAATTTTGCACTGCACATCAAAAATTTGGAATTAAATTTGAATTCTCAAATGAGTTTTAAAATTATATTTAAAAATTTATTCCTTGGAGTAAGAAAATATTTTCAAATTCATTTTAACTCTAATCATTTGCCAACAATGATCATGCAAATCAAGTTTAAAGTTTGGCACATAAAAAGTTTAATATTATATTTATCAATGAGCTTCAAAATTATAAGAATGTATCAAAATTAATTTATTTGGTGTAAGAATATATCTCAAACTTCTTTTCACTTCAAATAGTTTTCAAAAATGATTTGACAATCAAATTAAAAACATATAGATCAAATGGAGTCATCATATTAAGGCTCAAAAGTATAATGAAATCAATATTCATTTACCTTAATATAAGCTAATTAGAATTTTCAATCAAAGCTAGATAATATCACTCCCTTTATTTTTCATAATTAATGTTGAATAAATTTATTTTTTAATTTTTTTCTCTTTTTCTTTCAAATCAAGAAGATTAAACATGAATTTAACTACTAGATTCAAATTTTCTAAATTTGAAAGATTTTTCAATTTCAAAGCTCTTTTTAAATAATTGATCATTTCTTCTTTAATAATGTCTCCCCCTTTAGCAAATAATGTCATTTTAAAATTAAATATAATTTAAAAGTACAAGCATTAATTGAGTGAAATAAGTATTAATCAAATAAAACATTCACTCAATTAAGTTCAGAAAATGGTATGAGATTCTTTGAATTTATCTCAAGAGATATCATATTAAGAGTATATCGATGTAAAATAGATTTGAGACATTATATCCAATTCTTTTATCAAAAAATAATACAATAAAATGCCAGTCAAGAATGATACCAATGATACCAAGAGTGAAAATTTTCTTAGGAAGAAACTTCTTGATATCGATTAAAATAAAATTTAGATCAAATCATGATTTTCTTAATAGTTCAATACCATTTCATCCATAGCATGATATATAGAAGAGAGCATGTTGATTTAAAAATCAAAGTATTCAAATAATTTCAAGCATCAAAATCAATCAATCATTCTAATCTCATCAAAACATAGTGAGTATTTCAAGCAAGTAAATATGATATGAAACTACATAAATAGATTATTAGATTAATAGAATTAATCAAACAAATATTGATGGTATGATATGAGAAAACTTTAGATTTTATCCAAAAGCATCATCCATCCATTTTCATTTTCAAGGCATCCATCAAAAAAAAATTTTCTTTTCATTCCATTGAATCCTTGGTGTACCTACAAAATCATTTACTAGATTTTGGTACCCAAGTCATCTTCGGTCCATGGATGTTAGAGCTTTGGTTTCTTTTGAAACCCATACTTATTTGACTAAAGTATGGCCAATTTTATTAATATTACATTCAAAAATTTTATAGCCTATTTTATTATATTTGAAACATGTAATTTAATGATTTTAGATGAAGTTTTGCTAAACATATTCTTCATAAATTTTTATTTTCTTAATGGATTATACCCAATTTCAGCTTTATTGAAAACAACCTTTTGATTATTCAAAATTGATTGAAGCTTTTGAGATCCAAGTGTAAACTTTTTAGAGCATGGATTTTAAATTTTAAATTTTTTTCTTAGTTTCATATTTTCTTTTGAAAGAGATTTTTCATATTGCAAAAGCTTTTCTTTTTTTTTAACCAAGAATTTTTCAAATTTTGCAAAATTTTTCTTTTTCTTAGTTAAAGTTTTAATTTGTTTCAAGAAATCTTCTTTTTCTTTGGCCATATTTTTTATGTCTTTCATAATATCTTCTTTTTGACATAAGACTTTATTTTTTCTTCAGCCAAAGTAAGATTGAATTTTTTAAGCTCTTTATTTTTCAATCTTAGTTTTTTGTATTCATCCATTAAATCGTTAAAGGCTTCAAATAACTCATCGAATATGAACTTGGAGGAGTTTTCAAATTTTACCTTATCCTCAATGGCCATGAGGCAAAGATTTTTCACTTTCTTTTCTTCATTCAAGCTTGAAGTGTCACTACCATACCAATTTCTTAGCATAGCTCTCTTTTTGGTCCTTTTAGGATACTTTTTGAGCAGGAAGTAATCCGGCTTGTAGTGTACCCTTTTGTTGTAGTTATAATAGGTGACACTCTTTCTTTCTTTTTCTTCTTTCTTTTCTTTCTTCTTCATAGTTTTCTTTATGAGGAATTTCTTGAATTTACTTACAAGTAGCTCCATATCCTCATCATCATCTTCACTCTCTTCTTCATCTTCTTCTTCTTTCGACTCATCGCTTTCTTCATGTTGTGCAATGGATTTGAAGATGATGGTCTTCATCTTTTTTGGCTCTTCTTCTTCTTTCTTTTGAGCCAAGTTCAACTCATGAGTCATGAGTGAACCCATCAATTCTTCTAGGGATAGCTTGGTGAGGTTTTTTGCTTCTTATATGGCTGTCACCTTTGCTTTCCATTCATTTGGCAAAGATCTTAAAACCTTGCACACAAGTTTATAGTTAGTAAAGGTTTTGCCAAGACTATTTAGAGCATTAATAATATCAGTAAATTTAGAAAATATTTTAGAAATTGACTTATATTTTTTTATTTTAAATATTTCATATTTATGAAGAAGCAAATTAATTTTGGAGTCCTTTACTTAGCTTGTTTCCTTATGAGTCGCTTCCAATCTTTTCCAAATTTTCTTTGCTGTTGTACAAGTGGATATTCTAATAAATTCTTGCACATCAAGAGAGCAATAAAGAACATTGATGACTTTAGCATTTAATTAAGCCATCTTCTTATCAAAATTATCCCAATTCTTTTCTGATTTGGGAATAGACATACCATTAATTTCAATTATGGGTGTGTGTGGTCCTCTAGTTATGACTCCCCACATGTCATAATCTAAAGCTTGTATGAAAATTTTCATTCTAGCTTTCTAAAATGTATAATTTATGCCATTAAATAGTGGTGGTCTAGATGTGGATTGGCCCTTAATAAATAATGAACCAAATGGGGTTGCCATGAACTTTTACTCTTTTAACCACTAGATTAATAAATAAATATTAATGTACCTACTCTGATGCCAATTATTGTCCAGAGGTAGCAGCCTAAGAAGGGGGGGGGTGAATTGGGTTCTTATAAAATTTTAACCAAATTTACTTTCTAAACAAGTATGTGCTTTGATTTTAACCAAAGTGATGTGATGAAATGTATGCAATATAAGCAGTGGAATTAAGATAACAAAATCAAACTTTGAAAGTAAAGCAAGAATTGTAAGCATGCAAAGTATGCAAAGGAAAAGAAGAAAAGAGTATAACACAAACACACAAAGATTTATAGTGGTTCGGTGCAATCTGCACCTATGTCTACTCTCTAAGCTTTTCTTAGAATTTTTACTATAATCTACTCTTGATTACAGTGTATTTATTTTTCAGGCTTACAAATAAACCTAGTTGATTTTCACAGAAGCTCTAACCAAAACCTAACACCATTAGTTTTTTGGGTTCACTAACAATCCAGTTGATTTTTCGGGCTCACCAATCAAAACCTACAATGTTCAATTTTAGGCTTGGAAGGGCCTAATCTCCAAGTTTCTTTCTCTCAAGAAAACTTATAAGAAAATTAAAATTATAAATAAAAATTTTAGCACGGTATAAAAAATAGAGTTTAAGCCTTTTAAAATTCTAAAGAAGAAGTCGATGATGCGCTCGATTGAAGCTTGGCTTTTCTTCAAATTATGCTTGAGAGGATGTGAAAGATGTTGGAGAAGCTTGCTTTGAATGCTCGCTAAAATCTATGCACAACTTTCCTCTTTTTTTTCTTTTCTTTGGATATTTAATGTTCCTCACCGAAAATAAAAGAATCTCTCTTTAAATATCTATTTTTTTTAATTGATTCTTCACCTTTTAAATACCTTCAAAGATGGTTGGAGTGAGAGTTCTAGCCATTAGGAGCTCTGAAAAAGTCATTGGGATTGAAAAATAGTCGTTGCAAAATTATTCGTTAAAGGCTGACCATGCAAGATGAGACCTCTCAATTTTTCACGACAGCTCTCACCAGATTTCGAGACCTCTCAATTCTGAATTGAGATGTCTCATCAAAACTACGAGACCTCTCAAGAATTCTATGAGACCTCTCGCTCTCAGAGCGTAGAAACTAAGTTTCATCTCCTAAGATCGAGATGTCTCGATTTCATCTCAAGACCTCTCAAAATTATGCCAGGACTACATTTGGGTGTGCCAGTCCACTCGAGAGCTCTCGAAATAATTTTAGATATCTCAAAAACTATTCTAAGGCTATTTTAAGAGATTTTTGCTTCCAATCAAGGAGATTTGATTTTTATTTTAATTTTACTTTATGTGTTCCATGTTTTGGTCAAAGAGCTCTCTTTCTTCTGATCTTTGGAAGCTTAAAATTTTTTTTTTTTAAAGATCTTGATTTGCTGAATTTTTGTAGATCTTTTCTTGAAATGATTCTTCAATTTAAATATCTAAAAAGACCTACATCCACTCATGAAACATATGGTTAAATACTCAAACACTCAAAGTTTGGTAATCATCAAAATCAATCATGAAGTCAACATCCATCTTTAGAAGATGGGATTTAGATTTATAGCCAACTGGCTTTAGGTTAAGTAGGAGTTTGTTAGATGAGTGTCCTAGAGTCAGATTGGCTGATACTTGTAATACACTTCTAAGGATAATTTTCTAATTTTGACGTAAAATTAATTAAAGAGTTATTTTATTCTATCACATTATGGACATAGTTTTTGTGAAACATCCTTTGAGCTAATGATAATGATAATTCATATTTTCAAGAGTTAAAAATTTAAGACATAAATTTTTATAATTAACTCATAAACTACTCTCGATCGTAGGATCGTCGTGAGGATGGTGATCGATCTTGAAGGTTGGTGTACGATCGCTTCTTTAAGATTGATGAGTCTTGAGTCTATGGTGTGGAGACACTAGAATGAGAGTATAGGTACTTGATAGAGAATGAGGACACTGAGCATGACCACCCCGAGCAGTCATAAGGGACTCTACCTTCTCATCAATGATTGGCTCGATGCTGCAGTAGTGTGACTAGTTTATTGACCTGAGGTGCATTGACAATTCATCTTGAGGGTGTTATAGTTTGACTACACCATAACTCGATCTCCTAGCCATTCAAAATCTTAAGGTGTATGTTGGCTATAGCATGTTCATTATGGAAATCGAATAGCACCAATAGAAGATCTATCTCCCTCAGTAGAAGAGCAGTAGCCCTTTGATAATCATGAGATCGAGTGCATAATCCCATGGCCATGGCAGTGGAAAGATGATAGAAAGAGTCTCTATTAGGCTTTCACTTCAGACTCAAGTTGAATGATTAATTCATATGATGGATGTTGGGTTTGACGAGTTCACCTTAACCCTAATCCTATCGGGCTCAAGATAGAAGAACCTAATCACACAGGTAGCTGCACTAAGAGATTCACTTTCGATTCTAATGGCTTGCCACCATATACTGCTAGATATCATTGGTGGATTTTGGAAGTAATTAGAATGATCTTGATGATCGATCATTCTAATTATATGAATCAAAAAAATTTTGATCTATTGAAAGGTGTTTCAATGATGTCGATGATGGAGATTGTGATATATCTCATTATCATATGAAATTAAACCTAATTAGGTCACACAAATAAGGATTTGGGTCTGGATGTCATCAATTGAGTTAACCTAGTTCGATTGATTTGGATTAGATCCAATTAGGTTCAAGAAAATCATGCTAGCACATGATTGAGCCTAACATTCTCCTTCTAAAATCATTCAGGTTCATCTTGACTGAGTCAAATTGGATATAGTTCATCCAAGAATCCTATTTTAGTCTAATTGGAGCTTGTCCAGCTTAGAAAAGGGTTATCCTAATCTAATCTAGGCTTGTCCTAATCCATTAGATGGAACTAGGACAAGACCTGCCAATCCTATCACTTTCTGGACAAGGGTCAATAGTTGACCCTGGACTTTTGGACAGAGGGCCACATAGCTTGCACCTATTGGAGAACACATAGGGATAATGTTCCCCTACTAAAAGGAGGAAAGAGAGAGGGCACACACCCCCCTAGGCATGCACCCCATGTGGATAAGAGAAGGAGTCTCATGTAGATGGGACTCCAGGGTTGCTTGATGAGATCAAACTATTAGGCACCAAAGATTTCATCCCTATCTATTTATGGCACCATCTAAGGAGGGTTTTAAGGGTCTCTCATTTTATTGGATTAGATGTGTTGGCACCACCAATCAGATTTATATTTGATTAATTTGAGCAATTTGATTGGTCGGACCTATGTCGCACTGCATGGCATAGTAGAATCTATTTAAACCCCTGCTGCACCTAGGGTTTTATGAATTCCATCTCCATGCCATAAGGTGTTGCCACCCCCTCCTCTTCATCCCCTCTCATCCTACTCCTTACCCTCTCCTCCACTTCCAAAAGTTGGACACAAAACAGTGAGAAAGATCCAAGTATATTAGCGTCAATCAGATAGAGAGACAATCATGTTCGTGAGATGAGTGCGCTGCCTTCTGCAAGTATTTTGAAGGTTTTAGAAATTAGATCTAGATCTAATTTTTGGAGATCTAATTTGAAAGGAGAAGACATCCAAAATCAGTTTGAGTGGATACTAGTAGAGGCCAGGCACGTGCATGGCTTGATCCAGAACTTCAGGTGCAGCAGATCATTGATAGGGTAATCAAATTATCCAATCAGGTACAAAACTCATATCTAATTTAATTTTAATTTTAGATTTAATATCAGATCATTAGAATTAGATTAGAAAACTCAGATTTGATTAAAAGTTTTGTAAATTTTTTTTAAAAATTTTTTTATAGATCAAATTAGATCAGATCGATCTTATGGTGGAAAATCAAGATTTTCCTTCACTCAGCACAATCGAACTTCTTCAAGAAGTCTGGAAGTGGTTCTTACTAGAAATGGTTCTTACGAGAAGTTCTATAGGATACTTCTATTAGTCCCTAGCTAATCTAGAAGATGGCCAAACTCCTCAAAGATGCCAAGGGCAGCACCAATAGACATTAGTCGATTATAGATTCATCGTCCAACACTTAAGAGCCAGCCTATAAGCAGCACCAATAGACATTAGTCGATTATAGATTCATCGTCCAACACTTAAGAGCCAGCCTATAAGTTTGGCCCACCCAACTCCAAGCTCTCCATCTCAACACGAGTAGTTCACCCATATGTGTAGAAGCTGCATCCAAACTTTAGCACACGAAACTTAACCACCTACAAGTCATGATAAAGGATAGCCCTGCTCCATAACAAACTTTGTAACAAACTCTACATAGCCTGAATGGTCCACTAATATTCTGTTATGGTGCCATTATCATTCTATTATAAGCTCTACCTATATAAAGGATCCTTTAAATATATTTTCTCTCTAAGCTCTCATCTTCATTCTAATTCTCCTGAGTACTCCATTCTTGTTGGCCAAAAAATTAACTTGAGCATTGAAGGATCCTGTCGGAGCCACCCACCTTCGATCTGGATTTCTTCTTGTAGGTCCCATTAGCGGCCTCATCTCTATCCACTCTAGTGACTTCAGCACCAATAACGATTTCTATACCAATAGCTGGTAACTACTGAAGGGACCTTGAAGAGTTCAAGGGGCTCTATTCTTGCTATGGAGCAGACTTCTTCTAGGAAAAGTTCTTTAGGAGGAAGAAAAAGTTTGCGAAAAAACAAAAGAAGGAAGGAAAGAAGAAGGACAAGAAGGAAGAACCAAAGAAGAAGGCCATGGAGAAAGAAAAATGTTTTCACTACAACTTCGATAGTTATTAGAAGCAGAACTGCCCTATTTACTAGGCCAGCCTGAAGAATAAGAGGGAAGGTGGACCTTCTGAAGGTATGCTCGTCATTGAGATGAATCTAATAGTTTCTTTTGCATCTAGTTAGGTGCTTGACTCTAGATCTAGTGTTCATTTATGCAGTTCTTTGTAGGATTTTGAGGATAGCAGGAGGCTGAGAGATGGTGAGATGATCCTATGCATCGAAAATGGAGCAAGAGTTACTATTGTGGCTGTGGGAACATACCTTCTGTGACTATCATTTGGGAGCATCTTAGTTTTAAGAGACTATTTTTATGTACCTATTGCGAGCAGAAATTTGATTTCTATCTCCTATCTAGCATAAGAAGGCTTTATAATTTGTTTCTTTAAGGACCACTACAACATTCTTTATAAAAAAAAAAAAAATTAAATGTTGTTTCTTAATCAACAATCCCTATCAGTTATATGTAGATATATTTGTTCATCATGTCAAGCAAAATGTGAATGCTATAGAATCAAAATGACCTAGAGATAGTGTTAATGAAAAGTACTTGTGGCACCTTAGGCTAGGTCATATAATAGAAGATAGGATTAACAACTTGAAGAAATCCGGACTAATGGATCCATTGATTTTTGAGTCATATCCAATTTATGAGTCATGCCTTCAAGGCAAAATGACCAAGCTACCATTTGTAGGATATGAGAAAAGGACCATAGAGTTACTTGCCCTGGTATATATAGATGTCTACAGCCCATTCGATGTGCTGGCCAAAGATAGTTTTATCTACTTCATTATCTTTACCAATGATTTTTCTCAATATAGATATGTGTACTTGATGTGACATAAGTCTGGAGCTTTTAAAAATTTTGAAAAATTCAGAAATGAAATGAAAAAATAAATCAAAAAGCCCATTAAGGTTCTTCAATCAGATCGAAGTGGTGAATACCTTTGTAGGAAATTTCTAGACTATCTCAGGGAGAATGGCATAATCTTACAATGGACACTGCTTGGAATGCCTCAACTCAATGGAATTTTAGAATGAAGAAACTAGACCCCATTGGATATTGTTCATTCTATAATGAGCTTCATGGACCTTCTTAAGTTTTTTTGGGGACATAATCTGCCAACAACAATTTACGTACTAAATAGGGTTCCTTCTAAAACCGTTCCTACCATATCATATGAGATGTGGCATTGTAAGAAGCCAAATTTGAGTCATCTCAAGATCTGGGGTTGTCCGGCCCATGTCAAGAGACAGCAGACAGACAAGTTAGAATCTAGACCCCTCAGAGCTTGATTCATTTGATATCCTAAGGAGTATTTATGATATTACTTCTATCATCTTAAGGATCACAATGTGATTATGAGTCGACATGCTATATTTTTTGAAAAATAGCTTATTCAAGATGGTGGCATGGGAAGACAGATCAGGCTTGAGGAGAAAGTTTTCAAAGATCAATGAGCCAAGGAACCTAAGGAATCCGGTTAGTCTGAGCCGATCCATACACTACCTCCTCCATCTCATGAGACAAGTAGAGTTTTTCATCCTCTTGAGAGATACTTAGATATTATTTTAGAGGATGTAGAGAAAATATTCCTGATAGAAAATAGGGTTCATGGGGATGATCCTAAAACCTATGATAAGGCGATATCAGATATTGACTCTAAGAAATGGCAAGAGGCAATGAAGTCAAAAATTGACTTAATGCACTCGAACCAAGTCTAGACCTTGGTAGATCCACCTAAAGGTATTGTACCTATTAGATGTAAATAGATCAACAAGAGAAAGATTGGTGCATATAGGAATATGGAGACATTCAAGGCTAGGTTACTGACAAAAGGGTATAGTTAGTGCGAAGGTATTGACTATCAGGATACCATTTCATCAGTGGCCATACTAAAATCCATCCACACGTTGCTTGCCGTTGCAGTATATTTTGATTATGAAATATGGCAGATGGATGTAAAAATAGTATTCTTAAATGATATCATGATGAAGATATCTATATGGAACAGCTGCTTGGTTTCACTTCCAGCAATAGTGATCATAAGATTTGCAAGCTGTAAAGAACCATCTATGGACTTAAGCAAGCATCTCGGAGCTGGAATGCTCGCTTTAATGATGTGATCAATTCATTTAGTTTCATTAAGAATGAGTAGCCCTATATGTTCAAAATGGTCAATGAGAGCGTTGTTGTCTTTCTCGTATTGTACGTGGATGACATCCTCCTGATTGAGAATTACATTTCCATGTTCACCTTGGTCAAAGTATGATTATCTAAGAAGTTTTTTATTAAAAATCTAGTACAAGCATCTTTCATTTTGGGGATTAGGTCTATAAAGATAGACCAAAAAGGATGCTAGGTCTCTCATAGAAGATGTACATAGAGGAGGTGTTGAAGAGGTTCAGCTTGGAAAACTCCAAGAGAGGTTTAGTACCTTTCAAACATGGTATTCAGCTTTCTAAGAAAATATGCTCCAACACATCAGAAGAGATTGAATTCATGGGCAAGATCTCTTATGCTTTAGCAATAGGAAGCCTTATGTATGTCATGTTATGTATGCAACCTGACATCACCATGTTGTAAGTGTCACTAGAAGGTATCAGTCAAATCCAGACGAAGAGCACTAGAGTTCTATGAAATATATCCTTGAGTACTTGAGAAGGACTAAGGATATGTTTCTACTCTTTGGTAATGGAGAACTCCAGATCTAAGGATATATAGACTCAGACTTTATATCTGATATTGATGATCAAAAGTCGACATCAGGTAGTCTATTTTGTGCAATGATGGTGCTATAAGTTAGAAGAGTTCCAAGCAGATAGTCATTACAGACTCTACCATGGAAGCAGAGTACATCGCTGCCTCAAAAACTACAAAGAAACCATTTTGGTTTGAGAAGTTCATTGTAGAGCTTGGAGTGATGCCATCTGATACTGTCCTTCTATTCTGCGACAACAACAGCACTATAGTTCTAGCTAAGGATCTGAGGTTTCACTAGAAATCCAAGCATATCGAGCAGCGGTTCCACCTCATCCATGATTACCTTGAGAAGTGATGCATTGAGGTCAAGAGATTCAACACCATGGATAATGTGGCTGATCCACTGATGAAATCTTTGAGCCAACAAAAAATCAAAGCTCATTTAAAGAATATGGAACTTAGATTTGTAGCTAATTGACTTTAGGTCCAGTGGGAGTTTGTTAGATGTGTGTCCTAGAAGCCAGATTGATCGATACTTATAAATACTTTCTAAGAATATTTTTATAATTTTGACTTATAATTAATAAAATAGATTATTTTTTCTATCATATTTATGTATTAAGTATCTATGATACATTTATTGGGTTAATGGATTTGATAACACATATTCTCAAAAGTTAAAAATTTGAGACATGTCTTGTCATAGTTAACTCATAAACTACTTCCGATCGTAGGATCATCATGAGGATGATGATCGACTCAGAAGATTAGTGTATGAATACTTTTTTAGGATAGATGAGTCTTGAATCTATGGTGTGGAGACACCAGAATAAGAGTACAGGTGCTTGTTGAGAACAAGGATACTATGCATGACCACTTCAAGCAGTCATAAGAGAGTCCACCTTCTCATCGATGACTAACTCAATGCTATAATTGTGCATTTGGTTCTTTGACCTAAGGTGCATCGATAGTTCACCTTATGGGTGTTATAGTATGACTATACTATAGCTCGATCTCCTAGTTATTTGGAACCCTGAGGTGTATGTTGGCTATAACATGTTTATTATAGAAATTAGATCCCACCAAGATGGGATCTACCAACCTCAATAAAGGAGTAGTCCTATGATGATCATGAATTAAGTCCTAAAATCCATGGCCATAACAGTGTAAAATAATAAAAAAAAATTTCTATTAGAATTTCATATCAAACTCAAATCGAATGATTCAATCATATGATAGGTGCTAGGTCTGATGAGTTCATTTTAACCTAGATCCTCTTGAGGCTCATGATAAAGAATCTAATCACATAGTTGGCAGCATTGAGAGGTTCGTATTCAATTTTGATGGGTTGCCACCACATACTGCTAGGTATCACTAGTGGATTTTGAGATCAATTAGAATTATCTTAATGATCGATGATTCTAATTGGGCAAATCAGAAAGAGTTCAGATCCATCGAAAGATATTTCTATGATATTAATGATGAAAATCATGACATGTCCCATTAATATATAGAATTAAACCTAACTAAATCACACAAACAAGGGTTTGAGTTTTGATGTCATTAATTGGACTCACATGGTCCGATTGATTTGGATTAGATTCAGTTAGGTTCAAGAAAATCATGCTAGAACATGATTGGACCTAACTTTCTCCTTCTATGGATTTTTTGATTGATCTAGACTCAGTTAAATTAGATTTGGCTCATCCAAAAATCTTGTATGGATTTATCCTGGTCTGATTGGACCTTGTCCTAGTTAGATCAGGCCTTGTCCTGGTCTCTGAATGAAAGAATCAAGACAACGGGGTGCCAAGAGTTGACACCTCCCTTGATTTGCTCTTGCATGTAGGAAAGAAAGGAGGGGCGTGTGCCCCGTAGAGTTTATCTTGGGGTGCATGCCCCCAGATGTTTCCAAGAGAGACTGAGGGTGCATGCCAAGAAGGGGGCGTGTGCCTCGTAGAGTTTATCTTGGGGTGCATGCCCCCAGATGTTTCCAAGAGAGACTGAGGGTGCATGCCCTTCCTGGCATGCACCCTTGTGGTTAAGTTTGAGGAAGTTGGGAGGTTGCTCATTTAAATTCATTTGAATAGATCAAATGGAGTTTGAAAAAGTTCAAACTCAAGAGAGAGAACCCCCTGATGCCAACCACCTTAACTGGATATGGTGGTGCTATATTTTCCCTCATTTTTTATGACAAAATGAGAAAAAATTTTGATATGGGGTATGGGGGCTTTGGGAGAGTCTTGCTTTATGCAAATTGACCTGGTCAATTAGTTAAAACCCTAGGACTCTAAGGTATCCTATTTTGTCTATAAGGACTTGGCCAAAAGATTTGGCAATTCCACCACCCAATGCCTAGACCCTAATCCTCTCTTCCATGCCTCTTCTCTCTCCTCTTCTTCCTCTTCTCCATGCCTAAGAGTTGGGCCCATTTAGTTTCCAAGCATCGAGGTGTTGGCAGTGCAAGACTATTTCAAGAAGTCTCCAATAATGTGTTGATCATATTACTATCAGAGATTAGATTGAAAGCATGCTGAGGAGATCCAGGTTCTGATTTTCTAAGATCAGATCTAGAAGGAGAAGATCTCTAGATCTGACCTATGGTGTTAGATGTGTGACCTAGAAGCCAGGCTGGCTGACACTTGTAATACACATTCTAGGGATATTTTTATAATTTTGACTTAAATTTAATAAAGGATTATTTTTCTTCTATCACATTATGTATAAAGTATCTATGGTACATCCTTTGAGTTAATAGGTATGATAATGCATATTTTCAAGAGTTAAAAATTTAAGGCATGTATTTTCATAATTAACTCATAAACTGCTCCTGATCGTAGGATCATCATGAGAATGATGATCGATCTAGAAGATCAGTGTACGATCATTTTCTTAGGATAGATATGTCTTGAGTCTATAGTGTAAAGATATCAAAGTGAGAGTACAGGTACTCATTGAGAATGATGGTACTGAAGGTGACCACCTTGAGCAGTCATAAGGAAGTATACCTTCTCGTCGATGACTAGCTCAATGCTGCAGTTATGTATCTGCTTCTTTGATCTGAGATACATCGATAGTTTACCTTGAGTAGCTATAGTTTGACTACACCATATCTTAATCTCCTAGCCATTTAAAATCCTGAGATGTATATTGGTTATAGCATGTTCATTATAGGAACTAGATCACACAAAAATGGGATCTATCAACCTCGATAGAGGAGGACTATTCCTATGATGATCATGAGATCGAGTCCGTAAGCTTATGGCCATGGCAGTGTGAAATAATAGAAAAAAAATTTCTATTAGTGTTTCACATCGGATTCGAATCAAATGATTCAATCATATGACAGGTGTTGGGTTTGATGAGTTCACCTTAACCCTAATCCTATCGGAGCTCATGATAGACGAACCCAATCACATAGGTAGCTCCATCAAGAGGTTCATATTTGGTTCTGATGGATTGCCACCATATACTACTAGGTATCACTGGTGAATTTTGGAAGCAAATAGAATTATCTTAATGATAGACAATTCTAATTGGATGAATCGAAAGAGCTCTGATCTATCGAATGGTGTTTCAATAATATCGATGATAGAGATCATGACATGTCCCATTACTATACAGAACTGAATCTAACTGGATCAGACAAATAAGGGTTTAGATCTGGATGTCACTAATTGGGCTAACCCAGTTCAATTGATTTGAATTTAATCTAATTAGGTTCAAGAAAATTATGCTAGCACACGATTGAGCCTAGTATTCTCCTACTGTAGTATTTTTGGTTCAGCTTGACCAAGCCAAATTGGATTTGGCTCATCTGGGAACCTTGTATGGATTTATTCTGATCTAACTAGAGCTTGTCCTTATCAGAATAGACTTATCCTATCAAAACAAGGCTTGTCCTAAAATTATGAGATGAAATTTGGACAAGGCTCTCCCAAAAATTCTATATGGATTTATCTTGATCTAACTAGACCTAGTCCTTGCCTCATCAAGTCTAGTCTTAACTTGATTAGGACTTATCCTAATTTCATTGGATGAGACTAAGACAAGGGTCAATCATTGACCCACTTTGTAGGAAAGAAAGGAGGTGGCATGCACCCTTGGAGTTTTTTCTTGGGCACATGCCCCTAGGTTGTTACATGAAGAGAGAGCGCCCCAGGAGGATACACGCCCCTCTCTCCTTGGCGTGTGCCCTATATGGATAAGATGGAGTGCCCCTGTAGGTGGTGTGGTGCTCCTAAGCCTTGGGAGGCCACGGGCGGAGCCATGGTGAGGGCTCTAGGGAGGCTAGGACAAGTGTGGTCCTAGGGCTAGGATAGGAGTTATCCTAGGGTGGAGGCAGCATATAGCTCTTCACGAGCTTGAGGTTTAGGTATTGAGGGCCTCAAGAGGCTTGGTTGCTGCTTCGGAGATCTAGGACATAAGGTGGAGCAAGAAATCAAAGTTGGAGCTTAAAGGCTGTAGAAAAAGGATTTTCTATAAGTTAACCAGCTCAGTCCAAAATTGGATTGGCTAAGTCTCAGAGTACAGGTAAAACAGAGAGCTGCGCATTCGAAACTGCTGGCACAGCATAAAACTGAGCCGGCTCAGTTTTAGACTGAGCCAACCCAATGGAACTTAGTCGGCTCAGTGCTGAGACTGAGCCGGCTCAATGTGCGGCTAGAGTTATGCGAGGATCTATTTTGGGCTAGGATCTGGATTGATCCTAGGGATCTTAAGGCCCGATTCAAGAGGTCTTAAGGGGGGCTAATTCATGTATGGGTTAGGTTAGCCTAGGAAAGTTTTTGAGTTGGAATTTATTAGAATTTATGTGAAAACTTGATAAGTATCATAAATTTATTAATAAAAATATTAATTCATCAATTAATTTATATTAATTTTTAAGAATTAATAATCAATTTATATATAATTTTTAAGAAATTAATATTTTTATTAATTAAAAATATTAAAATTTAAAAATAAAATTTTATTATCAATGGAAAGAGCTCATTTTTTTGATCATAATGAAATAAGTTTAAAGCAAAATGAAGCTAAAACGAAGAAGATATAAATTTTTAAAGATAAAAGAAAAATAAATAAATAAATAAAGAAAAATGGCTCAGCAGACTCCACAAGCCAAGCCACCAAGCCGAGCCAAGTTGACGAAGTCAGTGTGTCCAAACACACCAAGCCAAGCCAACTTAGCCATGGAAGCCGTCAGTCGGTCCACTATCCAGGCGTGGACCGCCAGCTCAGTAGAAACCAGCGAATCACGGTGCGACACGTGGTGGACCTAGACCCTTAAAGGGTTCATAGAAAATCTATCACTGCTCACAAGGCATTTTGGTCTTTTCACCCGATGACAGGAGCAGAGATTGGCTATGGTGTGTAGTACGGCCAATCCACACAGTCCATGGGAACAGTAATTGCACGATCGAATGGCTGCAGTTGATTGCGATCAAGATCGGATGGCGGTGGTTATTTCCAGGTTTGATTCGAATTCCATCAGCAATCTAGCACGATTCGATGGGCAAAAAACCAATCGATGAAGATTCAATAGTCCAGAAAGCTTCCGACTTGATTAAAAAATCTAGAACTCGATCCGATGGCCAAATTTTCTTCTGATTAACTCAATCGAACGGTCAGAATTTAATCTGACCCAATTTGAGCCGATACGCATCCGATTTTGATGATTTTTGGTCCGTTGGATTTCTATCAATGGTTAGATTTCATCTAGAGCAATAGAATTCATCCAAAACTTTTTTTAATCTAATTTTCACTCAAATTTCTTCATATTTTGATAATGAAAGAGCTTCTTAGTCCCACATTACCTAGAAGAAAACTCTCCAGCTCTCCTAGCTTTATAAATAAGATGCCAAGCCTCCAAAGTTCATCATCTTCGATAAAGGTGAAGCTTTGGTATAGGATGAAGCTAGACCCTGAGTTAATGGCTGCTTTGAGGCAACTAGTACCGAGAGAAAAAGCTGGGCTTCTACGCGATCTTTCCACCCATACCGATCCAAGATCAGAGATCAGACTATTTTATTTTATTTTATTTTATTTTATTTTAAAATTTTATGTATTTAAATTCTAAAATTTTAATTAATATAAATTTTATTTTATGCTCTTTAATTTTATGCTCTTTATTTTTATTGTAATTTAATTTTTATATTTTAATTATTATATTTTATTTTCCTATAAGTAGATGCTAAGATCTAACTAGTAGATCTTAGTACCAAGTTTAAATTTTTACACCTTTTAATTTTTACTTTTTTATTTTTTGACTTCAAATTCTATTTTTAAATATTTTTCTTTTTCTTTTAAGAAAATCAAAGATTTTAAATCTAAAAATACTACCTTTCCTATGGATTCGATCGGACTCATTACTATCTACGCATTTTTAATTATTTTAAGAAGTCGGATTAAACTGATAAACACGGTGTCTTAACGACAATATCATGATCCTATCAAATTTTTGATGCCGTTGCCGGGGATCGAACCTGGGTCGCCTACGTGACAGGCAAGAATACTCACCACTATACTACACTTTTGATTCCAAAACTTTTTTTAAAAAAAGATCAAAGATTTCAAATCTAAAAATACTATCTTTCCTGTGGATTCGATCCGACTTACTGCTATCTATATATTTTTAATTATTTTAAGAAGTTAGATTAAACTGATAAATACGATGTCTTAATGACAACATCGCATTCCTATCAAGTTTTTGGCGCCATTGCTGAAGAAGTCACGGACATTAAGTTTTTGATCTCTTTAATTTTTTTATAAATAAATTATAAATAAAATTTTTATTTTCTTGTAAATACTGCTTGCTAATTTTTTTTTTATTTTGTAGAAAAAGGGGTTAAAAAATAAAAAGAACCAAGGCAAGGAACAAATCATTCAGTTTTGCTTAGTGAGATCAATCCTAACCCTAGTCCTTTTATTTATTTATTTATTTATTTATTTTATTTTTAAATTAAATTTAAAAAAATATATATATCCACTTAAATTTAATTAAAAATCTCATAAGATTAGAAATCCTAATTGTTTAGAGCATGCATCATATTAGTTTTATTTTTATTTTTATTTTTTTCTGGTGATTGCTGGAGGTAAGGTAAGCCTTTTAGATTTCAGTTAGTTGCATGCATCTAGTTTAAATTGCATAGAATCCTTTGATTGAATTTTTTTATGCATATTCATATTAAACCAAATTAAGAACAACACCCAATTAAATAAGATAAGATGGAGATTTGATCATCCTTCCTTAGCACACAAACAACCAACCAGCATCCTGCATTGACCTAAGCCTTTAATTTTAAAATCAATTAGACATCAGCCTTAGGAACTCGAGCTTAATAGGACAAGAAATTCTAAGAGTTGAACCAGGTTAGGGTTAGTCAATTTGACTGATGTTTAAAAAAGTGATTCAGGGATGACTGGGCCCAAAGGAAGGTGGTTTTTAATTAGTTTCGTTCGCTTACCTGACCAAGCATAATTGGTGTCTAAGGCAAGCAACGGGGGGACTCCCACCGATCTTACACTTATCTAGCCAGTTGATTGGCTGATCTTACACTTGGAGGGCTTGAAGATAACCTTGGCAGTTAGGAGCTATCTAGATCTAGGATGGCCATGTCAGGATTGATTGATCAACTTGATTGCTAATCAACACCAAACCTAATTAAACCTAATTCTTCTCTCTCTTCTTAGTTCTAAGACTCCTTAGGACCTCTTCTTTAGAACTTTTCTTTTTTTCTTCTTCTTTCTCCTCTAAAAATAAAATAAAAAAAATTAAATTAAACTAACTAAAAAATATTAAAAATGATAAATAAATTAAATTAAAAATAATAAATAAAATAATTAAAAAAATTAAAAAATAATATAATAAAATAATAAATATATATAAATTCTAAAAAAAATCTAAAAAATTTTGAACCATACATTAGGGTTACACTAATACATGCACGGTAAGAAATTTTTTTTTATTTAATTAAACTTAATTGAATGGTTGATTCACATTAAACCTGATAATCAAATGGCTAATCTGAACCTAATAGTCCAAAAATTAGATAAAGTTGACCTTCTTGCTCAGAAATTAGATCAACTCCTAATCCTAGGTCAATAATCTCCTACATAATTCACATCACCTAGCCCAATCCATCATGCTACATAATTTTCATATTTTATCCAAGAACAAGTTCAAGCTACTCAAGGCTACTCTAAGCCGATTAATAATCTTCTTTCAAATTCATATAACCAGCATTGGAGTAACTACTCTAATTTTTCTTGGACATCCCAATAGACTCAGGCTCAAACCCAAACTCCATCAGTATAAAATTATCAGAATAGACCTCAATACCAGAACTATGCTTATAACAGAGGTTAGTCTAGTAAGCCATTCCAACCACCACATCATAATCAGTCCTCATACCCACCTCCTCAACAGACCAATCTAGCTGATGATAGATTTAATCAACTTCAATAATTGATTCTAACTCAACAGCATTCTTGAAGGGAAATCCTGATTTCTCGGTCCAGGTTCGTCCAGATCTGATTAGATCAAGAGATATATTTCAAAATTTTCTCTTGATCTCAATCAGATCTTGATATGTTTCAGATATGATTCTTATTATTTTAATAAATAAAATAAAATAAGATAAATTAAATCAAATTTAATTTACCTGATTTGGGTAATCCTATTACCCTGTAGATGATCCTGATTGCAGCGAAAGGTTCTAGATCTTAGCCACGCAAGCGCCTGGCCTCTACCGGTATCCACTCGGGTTGGATCTGGAGATTCTCTTCTTCTCTATCACACCTCCAAAAATCAGATCTGGATCTGATCTTGAAGATCTTTGAAACTCTTTTGAAAATCTGCAGTCGTCCATTTGCAGCAGCGCAGCCTTCTTGATTTTGATCATCTTTTCTTGATCTGAATCACACCAACCTAAGTCCAAACTCTTTTGGACGTGGAGAGCAAGGGGAGAAGAGACTATGGCGTGGAGAAGGAGGGGAGAGGCAGCCTTGGGGTGTGGGGTTTCTCAATTGAATTGCATTAGAATTAGGGTTGGGCGCAGGGTCTTATTTATAGACCTCTTGTGATCCAACTCCTCTTCCTCTCAACCAATCACAACCCTTTGTGAAATCAGATCTAAATCTGATTGGTTGGAATAGAGACCCCTGGATTACTCCTTAGAGGGTGCCTAAGACCAGTCAAACTGGATTCTTAGTAGAACTCTGATTGGAATCCAAAAGGGAGGTGGAGTCCTTGTCCAACAAGGACTCCTAGGCGCCTCCTACTTGGGCTCACGCCACCCTTGGCGTGCGCCCTTCTCCTTGCCAGGTTCTGGCAGGGGGACAGGCCCCCACCAGCTCTCCAATAGGTGCATGACGTGTGGTCAAAAGTCAAAGGGTCAATGGTCAACATTTGACCAGTCAAAGGTAGACTTTTGACCAAAGTCAAAGAACAAGAAATGGTAGGTGACCAAAAATGGCAGGTAATGTCTTATAAAATAAGACATCCTTCTCTAACTTGGACAACCTCCAGTTAGACCATATGAAGGCCTCTGATTGAGCACAAACTCCTTTGGCTCAGTCAGGACAACTTATTTGTGATAGTAAAAGAAGAACATTAGGTTCAATCGAGTGCTAGCACGATTTTCTTGAACCTAATTGAATCTCATTCAGATCAATTGAACTAGATCAGTTCAATTGATGATCACCAGATTTAAATCCTTGTTTGTGTGACCCAGTTAGGTTCAGTTCTGTATGGTAATAGGATATGTCATGATCTCTATCATAGACATCATCGAAACTCCTTTCGATGGATCAGAACTCTTCTGATTCGAACAGCTAGAATGATCGATCATCTAAATCATTCTAATTGCTCCCAAAATCCACCAGTGACACCTAGCAGTATATGGTGGCAACCCATCAGAGCTGAATGTGAACCTCTTGGTGCAGCTACCTGTGTGATTAAGTTCTTCTATCTTGAGCCCCGATCAGATTAGGGTTAAGGTGAACTCGTCAAACCCTAGTCTCTGTCATATGATGTAATCATTCGATTCGAGTCCAATATGAAAATCTAAATAGAAACTCTTTCTATTATTTCACTCTACCATGGCCATGGATTTCTGGACTTGATTCTCATGATCATCATAGGGCTACTCCTCTACCACCGAGGTAGATAGATCCCATCTTGATGCAATCCAAGTTCCTACAATGAACATGCTATAGCCAACATACATCTCAGGGTTCCATATGGCTAGGAGACCGAGTAAATGGTGTAGTCAAACTATAACACCCTCAAGGTGAACTGCCGATGCATCTCAGGTCAAAGAACCAGACACACTACTGCAGCAACGAGTCAGTCATTGACGAGAAGGTAGACTCCCTAATGACTACTCGAGGTGGTCACGCTCAGTGCCCTCGTTCTCTAACAAGTACCTATACTCTCGCTCTGGTGTCTCTACACCATAGACTTAAGACTCATCTATTATAAAGAAGCGATTGTACACTAACCTTCCAGATCAATCACCATCCTCGTGATGATCCTATGGTCGGGAGCTATTTATGAGTTAATAATGATTATTCATGTCTTAAATTTTCAACTCTTGAAAATATGAATTATCATTACCATTAACTCAAAGGATGTATCACAGACACTAAATACACAGGTGTGATAGAAAATAACCCATTTCATTAATTATAGTCAAAATTATAATTTTGCCCCTAGAAGTGTATTACAAGTGTCAGCCAATTCTGGCTTCTAGGGCACATATATCTAACAATTCTATCGCCAGGCTAGAAGCTCAAATTGGACAACTAGCTGAATCTAACATGAGGAGAGAACTAGATCAATTATCGAGCCTACCAATTTCAAACAACCCACCTAATGTCCACCAACCATCTGGACCAAGTTATCAATTTATGTCTCACTTAAGTATTCCCAACTTGAGAATGCCAAAGTAATTTCTGAACTTAAAAGCTATAGGATTCTTATGGACCCATACCAAGATCAGGTGAGAGAGGCTAGTACTGATGCTAGCCAGATGAAAATTTAGAGAAACTGGTTAGTACTGAGACTAACCACATAGAAAAATCTGAGCCAGGAATTAGTACTGATGCTAGTTTTAGTTTAAATGAGATAGAAAAAGAAAAAAAGAGAATAGATGATTTATCTGAAACTTATAAACCTAAAAGCCTATTCCCTTCAACCCTAGAAGTAGATTCTTCTTACAAAAATCAAGAGGCATGTAATGAAGTATCAATGAAGTTATTTAAGCAAGATTATATTAATTTGCCTTCAAAATTGAAACCATCTTTAGACACCCTTCCAGCATCCATTGAATCAAACTTAACTCCTAAAACTCCATTCATGAGCATTTTAGAAGAATAAATAAAGAAATTCTTAATAAACATGGCTCTAAGAATGGGGTCATAAATTATGTCCCTAAAATTAATAATGATTATATCAATAATGAGATTATAAATCAACTTTCTAAGATTGACAATCCAAAATCATTGAAATTGGTCAATCCAATATTCGACATAGGATAGTTAAACTGCATTATGTCTGGCTGAAGATGGTAAACTTAGCGCTTGTTGGGAGGCAATCCAATATTTAATTTTTTTTAATTTAATTTATCCTTTTATTTGATTTTTTTAGCATAATTTGAATAATTTGAAGGGAGAGCTTAAATTTTCAAAGGCATGTACTGGACCAAAAATATAGTCCGATGTATTATTTCATATTCTTTATTATATCTTTTATTTTTTCTTCTCTAGATAATGTCGATTAAGTTAGGGGAGAGAAAAATATAAATTTTAAAATTTTAAGTCCTCAAAAAAGTTAGTATTTAGTATTTAGACACCTAATTATGCTTAAGAATTGAATTAAACTAAGCATTTTTAAAAAAAAATTGATGCATAGATCAGAGAATCTATGAGATATTGAGGAATCAAGTATTAAGAAAATTCAATAAAGAATTAAGCCTAGAACATAAAAAGTTTTTTCTTGGAGCATTTCTACTTTTTTTTACTAGCATCAAAGAAAAGTCTACTTTTTATAGACTTCTGTAGAATAACTATACATTTTTTCATATAAAAAAATAAATAAAATAGTTTTTATATAAAAAATTAAATAAAATAGTTTTCAAGTACTTCTCACTGAGTAACCGGATCTTTTTGCCTAAGCAAGCATTGAGTTTCGCATCAAAAGGTGAGAAGAGCAAAGAAGCTCATTGTAAAGCTAGTCTTAACTCGTAGTCTGTTTGATTTAAGCTAATAAGTCCAAGGGGTATTCCATACCTAGTGCCCTAAAGCCAACTAGTTTGAGAGTCATTGGCCCAAGACTCGCTACATGGATCAAATAGAAAGCTTAAGGGGTTAAGACACTCCATAGTGGTATAATATTAATAAAAAAAATATTAATTTTCCATCAAGTAATCGGGTCCTGTTGCCTAAGTAAGCAATGATATTCATATCAAAAAGTGAGTAATATAAAAATAAAAATTAAAAAATGAAGGACGGAAGTAGTAATACACTTATCTATATGAAAGTTTAGATAAATCAGAGATAAAGATGGAATAATTTAGAAAAAGTTTAGAAAAATTTAATATTTTTTACTTAATTTTTCTATTGATAAGTATTAATACCCTAATGATATATCTTACTTAAGCTCTACTAAATATTAATGGCCATTTTGAAAACTACTTAGGTAAAATTCGAAACTCTAAAGTTAAAAAAAATTTAAAACTAAATTCTTTCTTTACTCGAGGACGAGCAAAGCTTAAGTTGGGGGTTATGATAAGTATTATAAATTTATCAAAAAAATATTAATTTATATTAATTTTTAAGAATTAATGATCAATTTATATATAATTTTTGAGAAATTATTATTTTTATTAAATTAAAAATTAATTAAAAAAATTAATAAAAATTAAAAAATAAAATTTTATTATCAATGGAAAGAGCTCATTTTTTTTTATCATAACAAAATAAGTTTAAAGTAAAACGAAGCTAAAACGAAGAAAATATGAATTTCTAAAGATAAAAGAAAAAAATTAAATAAAAAAATGAAAATGGCTCAATCGGCTCTGCAAGCCAAGCCACCAAGCCGAGCCAAGCCAACAAAGCCAACATGTCCAAATGCGCCAAGTCAAGCCGACTCAACCATGGAAGTCATCAGCCGATCCACAATCCAAGCGTGGACCGCTAGCTCAACAAAAATTGGCAAATCACGATGCAATACGTGGTGGACCTAGACCCTCAAAGGGTTCACAAAAAAAATCTAACGCAGCTCATAGGGCATTTTGATCTTTTCACTCGATGACAGGAGCGCTGATTGGCTGTGGTGTGTGGTGCGGCCAGTCCACGCATTCCATGGGAACAGTAATTGCACGATCGAATGACTACAATTGATTATGGTCAAGATCGGATGACGGTGGTTTATTTTCGAGTTTGATTCGGATTCCATCAGCGATCTGGCACGATTTGATGGCTAGAAAACTAGTCGGTGAAGATCCAATGGTCCAGAAAGCTCCCAACTTGATTAAAACATCCAGAACTTGATCCGACGGGCAGATTTTCTCCTGATTAACTCAATCAAATGGTCAGAATTTAATCCGACCCGATTTGAGCCGATGCGCATCCAATTTTGATGATTTTTGGTCCGTTGGATTTTTATCAATGGACAAATTTCATCTAGAGCAATAGAATTCATTCAAAATTTCTTTTAATCTAATTTTCACTTAGATTTCTCCATATTTTGATGATGAAAGAGCTCTCTTAGTCCCACATTGCCTAGAAGAAAACTCTCTAGCCCTCCTAGCTCTATAAATAAGACCCCAGGCCTCCAAAGTTCATCATCTTCGATCAAGGTGAAGCTTTGGTACAGGATGAAGCCAAGCTCTGGGTTAATGGCTGCTTCGAGGTAACTGGTGTCGAAAGAAAAAGCTAGGCTTCTACACCATCTTTCCACCCATGGATTTATTATCAAAGATCAGGCTATTTTATTTTATTTTATTTTCTTTTTAAATTTTATATATTTTGCTCTTAATTATGCTCTTTATTTTTATTATAATTTAATTTTTATATTTTAATTATTACTTTTTATTTTTCTGCAAGTAGATGCTAAGATCTAACTAGTAATCTTAGTACCAAGTTTAAATTTTTGTACCTTTTAATTTTTGGTTTTCTTATTTTTTGACTTCAAATTCTATTTTCAAATTCTTTTCTTTTTTTTAAAGAAAATTAAAGATTTTAAATTTTAAAGCACTACCTTTTCTATGGATTTGATCCGACTCACTACTATCTATGTATTTTTAATTATTTTAAGAAGTTGGATTAAACTGATAAACACGGTGTCTTAACGACAACATCATGATCCTATCAAAACTCTAGGGTATATAAATTAAGATATTGTAATATTTACAATAAGGATGGAATACAATTGAGTTTTCCTCCCTAACTCTCTCTTCTCTCTTCTCTCTGGTTCTAATGCCAAAAACCTAGCTTCTCTCATCTTTCTTAGATCTTCTTCAGTTTGTTAGATTAACACCCAGGTTTATGCAAGAGATCGAAACTACGACTGTGGCTTCGAACAGTCGTAGGAACAATAATTGGTATCAGAGCATAGTTGAGCATGGAGGAGGAAGAAGATCGATTTTCAGCTAAGATCAGTAGCAAGATTCAGATCAAAAAGCTTTCTCCAGGCTTCGTGATGAAGGAAGAGATCACAGGACTGCTATCCACCATCCCTAGTCAAGGTATTTCTCAGATCTACCTATTTGCTGTTATTTGATTTGAATTGATCATGGAGAACAGCAGGGTGAAGGTAAGATTGGAGAAGTTTGATGGAAAAAAAAGTTTCATGATGTGGATGGTAAGGATGGAGGATCTATTGGTTCAGATGAGGCTAGATTTGGCCTTAGAAAATAGACCGAGGGAGATGACAAATAAGGAGTGGATGTCCTTGGAGAAAAGGGCATGTTCCATGATTATAGATTATTTGTCAGATGAGATTTTATATGGTGTGTTGGAAGAAAGAACACCCAAAGGATTATGGTCGAGGTTACAGCAGTTGTACATGGGGAAGAACATGTGCAACAAGTTGATGCTGAAGAAGCAGCTGTACAGCCTTCGGATGTAGGAGGGCGAGGATGTTGCGGGGCGTATTCAATGGTTCGACCAGATGAGCATGGACTTGCTCAATATAGGGGTGGATTTAGAAGAGGAGGACAAGAGTTTATTATTGCTGTGTTCGCTACCTAGGAGCTTCGATCCGTTGATGACAACTTTACTATATGGTAAGGAGACACTGGTGTACGAAAAGATCGTATCAGTGCTAAGGTCCAACAAGTAGTAGAAATGGATGACGAAGAGGGAGGTCTTCCAGGAGAGTCTTGTGGTTTTATAGGAGCACAGGAAAGGGAAGAAGAAGGGCAAACAGAGGGACAGCAAGGGGTCTAAGAGATGCTTTAAGTGCAGAGAAGTAGGGCACTTTAAGCGGGAGTGTCCATTTTGGAATAAGTGCAAGGAAAGAGAAAGCTCAGATTCCATTAATTCAATCACTGATAGTGAAAAGTTGGATGAGCTCTTGGTGGTCTCGGAGGAGCTCATAGGGTATGGTGTATTTGACATGGTTTTGAACAGGTCTGCGGGGTGTGAAGGTTTCGAAGGGGCAGCGACGGTGTTCGAGATATAGCGATAGGCTCAGCAGTGCAGCGTTGGATGGTTGGCCTCGAGGGACTCAGAGATAGAGTCGGCTTCTACGACATCAGGGGGACTTCAGTTCCAGGTGGAGCACTTAGCAGAGGTGGCTTCATGGATGGAGGAATCTATGACATGGGTTCAGAGCAGGGGGGTGCAGAGGGAGGACCAGTATTCTAGTACTAGTGTCGGGGCTGTACAGATCCAGGTGGAGAAGATTGTGCAAGGAGATAGGCATGGCTCTGAGGGGACAGTGTCAGGTGGAGCATCAGGATATCTAGTGAGTGCTAGTAAAGGAACATTGTATGATCTCCAACAAAGTTCAAGATAAGTGATGCAGCTGTCAAGCAGAAGGATACCTGCAACTCCAAAGATGGTGCAGAGGAACAAGCCAAGGACTTCAGCGGTGGAGGTGGTCATTTCGAAGGCCTCAAAGGAAGCTCAGCAGCTAAAGAAGAATGGTAGTGGCAAGATGAGCATGAGGGGCTATCAGGATATGTAGGGACAGTGGAATCGTGCAAGAGCATGTTGCCAGGTGTGCCAAGGCTTGGGCGCATGAAGGTGGAGATTGTAGGTGGTGTGGTGCTCCCAAGCCTTAGGAGGCCACAGGCGGAGCCAGGGTGAGGGTTCCGGGGAGGTAGGATAGGTGTGATCCTAGGACTAGGATAGGAGTTATCCTAGGATCTAACTAAAAATTAATAATTAAATTAAATTAAATTAAATTCAAAAACTTGATAGGGATGCGATGCTGTCGTTAAGACACCGTATTTATCAGTTTAATCTGACTTCTTAAAATCATTAAAATTGCGTAGATAGTAGTGAGTCGGGTCGAATCCACAGGGAAGGTAGTATTTTTAGTTTTGAAATCTTTGATTTTATAAAAAAAAAAAATAAAAAAGAAGAGTTTTGGGATCAAAAGTGAAGTCAAAAAATAAAAAAAAGTGAAAATTAAAAAGTGCAGGAATTTAAACTTGGTACTAAGATCTACTAGTTAGATCTTAGCATCTATTTGCAAAGCAACAATTTAAAGTGCAGAAATTAAATTGCAATAAAAATAAAAAGCAAGAAATTAAAATATAAAAATAAAATTTTTATTAACTAAAATTTTAGAATTTAAATACATAAAATTTAAAAAGAAAAGATAATAAAATAAAATAGCCTGATCTCTGATCTTGGATCGGCATTGGCAGAAAGATGGTATAGAAGCTCGACTCTTCTTCTTGGCATCCGTTGCTTCGAAGCAGCCTTTAACCCATAGCCTGGCTTCGCCCTATACCAAAGCTTCACCTTGATCGGAGATGTCAATTTTTGATGGCCTGGGGTCCTTTTTATAGAGCTAGGAGGGCTGGATATTTTTTCTAAAGGCAATATGGGACTAATAGCCTTTGTAATCGTAAAAATATAAAGAAATTTGGATAAAATTTGAATCAAAATAGCTCTGATATGACTCTGGTAAATCTGATAAAATCCAGCCATTCAACAGGAATCCAACGGTCCAAAAATCATCAAAATCGGATGCAGATAAGCTCAGATCGGGTCGGATTAAATTCTGGCCGTTGGATCGCGCTTGATCGAGGAAATCTGGCCGCAAATCGTGCTTCGGGAGTCTTGATCACCGCCGGCAGCGTTCTGGACCGTCGGATCATCGCCTGGATCGAGCGCTGCCATCCGATGGTGATCCGCGTGATGTTTGTATCTGAATAAAATTTGGAAGCAACCACAGCCGTCCGATCCTGACCGCAAACGACCACATCCGTTCGATCGCGCAATAACTGTTCCCATGGACCGCGTGGACCGGCCGCACCACACACCGCAACCAATCAGTGCCGCTATTGTCGGACAAAAAGACTAAATTACCCTTGTGAGCTGCGATAAATTTCTGTATACCCTTTAAGGGTCTAGGTCTACCACGTGGCAGGCTCTGATTCGTCGGAATTTGCTGAGCTGGAGGTCCACGCCTAGATTGTGGACCGACTGATGGCTTCAACGGAGTCAGCTTGATGGCTTGGCTTGGCTTGGTGGCTCGGCTTGGCTTGGTGGCTCGGCTTGCGGAGCCAGCGGAGCCATTTTCTTTTTTATTTAATTTTTATTTATTTTATATTTTTAAAAATTCATATCTTTTCCATTTTAGCTCCATTTTTCTTAAAATTTATTTCATTGTGATCAAAAAAATGAGCTCTTTCTATTGATAATAAAATTTTATTTTTTAATTTTTATTATTTTTTTATTATTTTTTAATTAATTTTTTAATTAATAAAAATATGAATTTTTCAAAAATTATATATAAATTGATTATTAATTTTTAAAAATTAATATCAATTAATTAATAAATTAATACTTTTATTGATGAATTTATTATACTTATCACACCCCCAACTTAAGCTTTGCTCGTCCTCGAGTAAAGAAAGAATTTAGTTTTAAATACCTTTTAACTTTAGAGTTTCGAATTTTACCTAAGCAATTTTCAAAATGGCCATTGATATTCAGTAGAGCTTAAATGAGATATATCATTAGGGTATTAATACTTATCAATAGAAAAATTAAGTAAAGAACATTAAATTTTTCAGAACTTTTTCTAAATTATTCCACTTTTATCTCTGATTTGTCTAAACTTTCATATAGGCAGGTGTATTGCTACTTCCATCCTTCATTTATTAATTTTTATTTTCACATTGCCCACTTTTTGATGCGAATATCATTGCTTACTTAGGCAACGGGACCCGGTTACTCGGTGGGAAACCAATGTTTCTTTTTTTTTTTTTTTTTTTTTTTTTTAATGTTGTACCACTATTGAGTGTCTTAACTCCTTAAGCTTTCTATTTGATCCATGTAGCGAGTCTTGGGCCAATGACTCCCAAACCAGTTGGCTTTAGGGCACTAGGTATAGAATACCCCTCGGGCTTACTAGCTCGAATCAAATAGGCTACGAGTTAAGACTAGCTTTACAACGAGCTTCTTTGCCCTTCCCACCTTTTGATGCGAAACTCAATGCTTGCTTAGGCAAAGAGGCCCGGTTACTCAGTGAGAAGTACTTGGAAACTATTTTATTAAAATAAATTTTTATATGAAGAAATGTATATTTACCCTACACAAGCCTATAAAAAGTAGACTTTTCTTTGATGCTAGTAAAAATAATTAGAAATGCTCCAAGAAAAAAAATTTTATGTTCTAGACTTAACTCTTTATTGAATTTTCTTAATACTTGATTCCTCAATATCTCATAGATTCTCTAATCTGTGCATCAATTTTCTTTTTAAAATGCTTAGTTTAATTCGATTCTTAAGCATAATCAAGTATCTAAATACTAAATACTAACTTTTTTGAGGACTTAAAATTTTAAAAAAAATTTATTTTTCTCTCCCCCCAGCTTAATCGACATTGTCCTCAATGGAGAAGAGAAAAAAATAAAGGATGTAATAAAAAAAATGGAAGAATACACCTAACTCAGTATATTTATTTATTTATTTATTTATTTATTTATTTATTTTATTTTATTTTTTTTTTGGTCCAGCACATGTCTTTACAAATTTGAGCTCTCCCTCCAACTTATTCAAATTATCCTAAAAAGAAAATAAGATAAATTAGATAAAAACTAAATATTGGGTTGCCTCCCAACAAGCGCTAAGTTTACCGTCTTCAGCCAGACACAATGTAGCTCACTATCCTGTGTCGAATATTGGATTGACAAATTCTAATGATTTTGGATTGCCAATCTCAGAAAGTTGATGTTGATTTTTAATCCCATTATCGATATATTCACTGTTAATTTTTGGGATATATTTTATAATTCCATTCTCAGACCCATGTTTATTAAGAATTACTCCTATTTGTTCTTCTAAAATGCTCATGAATGGAGTTTTAGGAGTTAAGTTTGATTCAATGGGTGCTGGAATGGTGACTAAAGGCGGTTTTAATTCTGAAGGTAAATTAATGTGATCTTGCTTAAACAACTCCATTGACATTTCATTACATGCCTTTTGATTTTTATAAGAAGAACCAGCTTCTAGGGTTGAAGGAAATAGGACATTAGGTTTATAAGTCTCGGATAAATCATCTATTCTCTTTTTCCCTATTTCTATCTCATTTAAATTGGAACTAGCATCAGTACTAATTCTTGGCTTAGGTTCTTCTATGTGGTTAGTCTCAGTAC